>JANAVB010018942.1:0-40816 GCA_029216955.1 Iris pallida
GCTGAGGTCATTCGCAATCGGCCCTGCGCTAAAGAGTACAGGCCGGGGGTGCGCAATCGGCCATGCCTAAAAAGCGCAAGGCAGAGGCTGTTCTTCCTGGCCGAGAGCAAGTCCAAACACCAAGAACTTCAATTCTTCATAACTTAGCCAAATTAAAACCAAATCTAGATTTTCAAAGTTCTAACTTGAGTAAAATCGAATTCTCTTCCACATGGAAGCATCAAAACATACAAAATCAAAGTTAAATAGATCAAAACCATGTAAATCCGAAAATTAAAAACCTAGATCTAGAACAAAGGAAACTCCAAATCACAAAATGTCAGTTCTAAAGTTGTTCTCCATGGCCTAATCTAGCTAATGGACAAATAAAAAGTGGTGCTTATTTGATGGCAAGGTGCACTTGCCTAATGGGTTGGGGAGTTGTGGGAGAAGGAAGAAGAAAAAATTAATGGAGAGTAAAGAGGAGAGAGAAAGTTAGGTGGGATATAATGAGGGTGGTTGTTGTGTGAGGGTAGAGTGTAGGTTAAAGTGTACCAATACATGTTAACCCAAACCTAATCAAACCAAACCAACTTCCCAAAATAAAACCAAGCCATGGTCCCAAACCCATTTATGGGAAACCAAAATCCGCAAGTCGAGAAAATAAAATGCCCAAAATCAAATTACGAGTACAAATACGAAATACAGAAAATGAGGGTGACATGTATGGTTCTTGTGAGAGAGTCTATGTGAAGGTTTTGGGAGATGGAAGTTAGTATTCCCTATATGTGTGTATCACACTACTAAAATAATCCAATTAGCGACGTCAGGAGACGTCACTAATACAGAAAATACGTCGCTAAAAATGATTTACGACGTATTTAGCGACGAAAAACGTACGTCGCTTATAGGCAAGTCGCAGATGATACTTTCGTCGAACGTCGCTATTTGCGACGCGGCGTCCATTGTCGCTAGACGTCGCCAAATGAGCGACAGAGAGCGACGTATCAGTACGTCGCCAACATTGCGACGTAAAGCGACCACTAGCGACGCTTCAAAGTTTATAAATGATGACGAGGCATGGCATCCACCTGGCCACGTGGGCACTTAGCAACATATATTAGCGACGTCGAGCGACGTAACGTCGCTAGTTAGCGACGTAACGTCGCTAGTTAGCGACGTATAGCAACATCTATTTGCCGTCGCAGTACGTCGCAGAACGTCGCTATACGTCGCTAATGTTAAAAAAAAATTTTAAATAATTGATATTTTTGTTATGCTGTGTTTCTGTGTTTACAGTGTGTGAAGTACAGTGTTCGAACCATCGACAGTTTCGCTACTGTTCTATGTTTTATCTTGGATAGAAAGAGCAACAGTTCAGGTGCACTTCTCAGAGCTTCCTCTTCACGTCCTTCACCTTCACGGGAACCTTTACGACGTCCGAGAAAGTGAAGGACGTGAAAATGAAGCTCTCAGAAGTGCACCCTGAACTGTTGCTACTTCTATCCAAGATAAAACATACAACAGTAATCGAAACTGTCGATGGTCCGAACACTGCATTTCACATTCACTGTAAACACAGACACATCATAACAAAAATACACATATATTTTTTTAAAATTTCGGCAGCACCTCCTTTGTATATCAGATCATCGCTTATACCCAGCGTAGGTATATTTGTCATCCCGTCGCAGATATCACAAAGTAAATATCACAATAAAAATAGGAGACAGTGCAAAGTAAATATCACAGACACACTCCTCACAAACATCCAATAGAGTCAAATAAAAATAAAGATGATAAAAGTCTCCCACAAAGTGTATAAACAACAGTGTATGAATAACAATTTGCCCATAGGGCCAATACATACAAGTCATAAAAATACCAATAAAATCACTGCGGACCCCTGCCGCGCAACTGGGATAGAATGTAGTCATACTGCTCCTGGGTGAGCTGTACCGTAGGGGCAGTAGTAGGCAGTACAATGTCTGGAGTCGGCGCCGGAGGCAGTGCAGTATCTGGAGTCGGCGCCGTCGATGGATCCGGAGGACGTACCTGCTCCAGCTCTCGCAGTCGCTCACCATGTGCACAAGGGTACTCACCACCTTCTCAGTATACTGAGCGAGTGAGGCAGATAGGCTCCTCTGCAATTGTCACGTCCCGATCCCGAGGATCGATAACTAGCCACTGGGCGTGATGCCGTACAAGTCTAGATTGTACTTGTACAAGGCAAAACCATTACAGTTCCTGGTAATTCTCAGAAACATCGACAATGCAGCGGAACCAAGCAGATAAATTGAAGTCACACAATTTATTAGAATGTCTATTTATTGATAATCAAAATGGATTACAAGACTTGCAGCGGAATATAGAGTTTACAACTGTTTACAAACTCGCAGCGGAATACAGAGTTTACAACTATTTACAAGACTTTTGAATAGCCAACTGAATGTATACACTTGCCCTTTAGGCTACAAATGAATATACCGACTTCTTTACAATGAACTTGCCAATATGGCTACAATCTCACTGGTACAACTGAGTTTCCCATGTTCCATACATTATGTCCCGTATAGCAAAGACATCGTCTTGCAAGAATAGCTTCTGCACACCCATCCGATTCATCGATGCCAAGCACTGATTCACAGGATTTCCCCCAAGCAAACACCTGTAATATTGCCCACAACGTGGGTCAGTACATCATCAATGTACTGGCGAGCGTGCTGGCCCAACTCACCTAAGAAGACAACACTAAGTAATCATGTTACAGAACATTATTAAAAGTGGTCTTTCTTGTTGCCTTAGGGTCAATTTCATGTTATAGCCGACAAGAAGTAAAGCATGCAAATCTCATAGCCAACATAATTTAAAGCATACTGTTATCACCCTTTGGTGATTCTTACCCACGGTCGTGTAGCCATCCCTGTACATTTATAATACTTACTCTGCCTGCACAAGACATTGTTAGAAACAATATGATTCAATATGAATATCACCGTTCAGTGATTCTTACAGCCGACATCCTTCCCTGTATTTGAGTAATAACTTACTCTGCCTGCATAAGACATCATTAGCACCTGACCTATCTATATGAAGGTCACTGGCGACACGCCATCCTGGACCGTCTTACTTGGTACAACGGCCCTTTCAGTGCGGGTAGCTAGCCCCACTGCAAGTCCCGTTTACCGATGCCAGTACGTCGGCACATTCCTTGTTTCCCCCTAGGACGAACCGGGTTCCATGGCCCAGGAATACCGTTCGAGGAACTACCTTGTCGACAAGTTGTCCATGACCATGCAACAATATGCAACTTATCTAAGAAGAAAACATATAATGCATGATAAGGAAAACTAAGCAAAACTATCATTCTCATTCGATTGCCATCTTGCCATCTACCATCTTGTCTTGAGCCAATGCTCACATTATCATCTGCCCAATCCAGGGTCTTGGCGTAATCAACATTCTACATCGGCGACAGGATAATAAATGTTGTTACCCAATGCCTTGCCACATCTTTGATACCAAACATCTTTCCAACCAAACTCAATGTACTCACCGTCCAATTCCTGGGACTTAGCATCTGTTTAGCATTCATTCATTTGAATGCAATTCAAGCATACTCACTGCCCAGTTCTTTGGGTCTTAGCATCTGTTTTAATCTATTCATTGAGCCAAAGCTCGATATACTCACCTGTCCAAGTATTTGGGACTTTGCCTTCACCTGTCATGCAATTCATCGCAACAGCGTACAAGCATACAATTCACTTAGCCACAACATTTACGTTCATATGATTATTATCTTTCATTATCTTTTCGAATTCCATGCAAGGTGTTATTGAGCAACACAATAAGAAACATAGCACACTATCCTTATTTTAAGCGTGAAGCTAAAGGATCTTTGAAGGGTTCAACACTACTCACATTCATAGGACGATTCTCGCCACGATCGCATAGCCTTCCAAGCAATCCTTCATAAAATCCCAAGTCCAACAAGGCTTCATCGAACCAACCATCCATCATAAGGCATCTTGCGGGTCGGGGTACTACAGCAATCCCTCCAGCTCGACCTGTCTACGCTCTGTGCGCTGCGTAGACTCGGTGAGCGTCTACAAGTTGGCAGCTACAGCTTGATGCAGACTCCATCAGGTCCTGTATACTGCACTCGACCGCATCAAATCGTCCGGTGACGATCGGAGGGTCGGATCGTCGCTCGACCGTATCAGAAATCTGCTGCTGCAACTCGCGACGCAGCTCCTCGATCTGATGACGAACATCCTCAGCTCGTGACGACGCCTGCATAGCCGGAGATTGCGTACTGACAGAGGGGTGCCCGGGATGACTCGAAGCCAATACGTGCCGTAGTATCCCGTACCGTAGTACGTACCCTTCTGAAGACCGCCAACGGCGGTCATCCAGAGCTCGTCCGGCGATGTCTGGCAGGCGGCTGGGAGGAAGTACCAGCCCCTCCTTCTGCTTGCGCACTAGCAGTAGCAGCAGCATCACCGCCCCTTCTGTAGCCGAACAAACTCGGCATAGAACATGTTTGCTAACGTGTAAGTGTTTACTAAAGTCTATATTGATATCTATTTTTCTGTTTTCTAAATTATAGTCAGTTAATATAAAGAATAGAACGTACATATGCCTGCGTCGTCCTCTCGTCAATGAAGTCCCCAGCCCTCCGATGGGTGACCAGGAAGACGGTCACCATGTTCGGGTCCTCACCCTTCTTTACCTGTTAAAATATATTATCTATTATTAGTATTAAACATTATATCGAACTATATATAAATTAATGTCCGTCATAGGAAACGTACCAGACGACAAAAATGCTCCGTCATCGAAATGGAGCCACCACACCACTTACCGGCGCTCGACCGCGCCACCTTGGCCTTCTCAGACCGCTCCTGGTACTTGGGCTCGCTGAATCTAACCTTCATCGCAGTCCACTGCTCTGGCGTAATCCAACCCTGGATCGGCTGTCCGGAGCGATCACGACGCTTCTGGTCGTCGATCGCATCACGGATGAGCTTGGCTATGACGGCAGAAAATTGGCCCTCGATCTTCGCCGTCCGGTGTGGTGGATAGAAAGGTCCTCTACAAGAAGTAAAATACAAAAGTTGTATAATATACACAAATGATTATTAAAATTTAAAAATAAACAAATTTTTTACCTTGAAGTGGGCGAACCAAAAGGCCTTCCTATCTGCGGGAGCAGTGAGGTTGAGCCAAGGCCCACCATAGTTCTGCCTCACAAATGTCCCCAGCTGTCTCTGTACTGCAGAAGGCCGATATCTATACAATAATAATTTTTCATGAATACATATGTACATATAATCATTTGAGAAATATATAATAATTAATTAACTTACTTCATAGGCCCATCCGTCCAAATCTCCATACGCGTCTCGTCCGGGGGAGCGCATGGAGGGTCGCTCTCACCTCCTGCCTGGGCAGGATCAATCTGATCGCCGTCCTCCATATAATCGGCGTGGGCTCCCTCCATAGAGCCATCGACAGTAGGAATGCTGGACGGGAGATCAGGGATGCTGGACGCAGGATCAGGAAGGCTGGACGACGAGGGAGGAGTCGCCAACCTGCTAGAACTGCCCTGTCCCGGTAATGGACCGGAACAGAACGGTACACTGGCGTACTCGGAGATGAGGATGAGGGTACGGAACTGCCCTCTCCATCCCCAGCCCGAGGCTGACGGGGCTGCCTAATATATAATCCTCCGCGTCGTCCAGATGGTCTAGTCATACCTGACAATAAAACATATGACAATAAAACAAAAAACATATTTATATGATAGACATCACAGATTTTTAAAAAATATCATAGTCAAAAAATGTCACTGAAGTGTCAATAAAGTGTCACTGAAGTGTCACAGATTTATGATAGAAGTGTCACTAAAGTGTCAAATATGATGATAAAATAAACGTACAGATTTAATCCTCGTCTGAAAATTCATCTAGTTCGTTTAGCTCATCTACTTCTTCTTCTTCTTCTTTCTTCTTCTTCTTCTTCTTCTTCTCTTCTTCTTCTTCTTCTTCTCTCTCTCTCATCTTCACTTTCATCTGCATCTTCCTCTTCAGATAATTCTACTTCTTCTACACAATTAGATGTGTAATAGGGAACATCCGTCGTGTCCACTTCTATAATATTTGTTACAAGAGGTAGTTCATCCTGTTGATAAGCTATATCATCAACCTCAAAGGTATTTCTAGCTTTGGTCTTGCATACTGCCTACCAGTCCGACCTTGTTGTTGTTCCTCGTTTAGGATAACTTGTGAAGTACACGAGCTGAGCCTGACTTGATAGGACAAATGGTTCATAGGCTTGATATCGACGCCGATAGTTTATATCAACAAGACCGTGCTTGTCTACTTTCCAACCTTGACCTTCAATCTGATCGAACCAATCACACCTGAATAACACAATCTTAGCAGGCTCTATTCCATAACTATATGTCAGCTCCATGATCTTCCGTAACACGCCATAGAAATCGTTGTCCACATCAACATCTTTGTAGTTCGAAGATCTGATACACAAACAGCTGTTTTGGTGGAATCGAGATCCACAAAGTTGTCTCTGATCGGGCAAGTTGTTGACTTGAACCTAAATCCATTAACACAGTAGCTTGGCCATATTTTTGCAGCATAAATTGGTCCCTTGGCTAGCGTTCTAATAGACTTATTCCCAAGTCTTGCGTATGGACGATCGACCTAAATACTACGAAAGAAGCAAATAAGCTCATTCTCAATCAAGTGCATATACAAAAAGGTAATTACAGAGTTCTCAAGTCTTACATATGCACTCAACCATGATGGAAAATAATGCCTCATTTCTTGTTCTAGTTCTTCTTCTGTTATGTGTGGCCTACCCGACCTCACATCATCATTAAATATGCTGAAAACAACATCCTTCAATTAATGTAATAGTATAATAATTAACACTATTAAAATAATATAGACGTATTAATTACTTACCCCTCCAGTTTCTCTACTTCCTCCTCGTCGCAGTTGAGTAATACATACACCTGAGCAGCCCTTAGCTCATCATCGTTCAGATATCTCTTTTTCATCTTACCCGATGGCTTTCCTGGAGCATTGAATACCTTCAGTATTGTATCATTACTTTCATGATCTCCCTCGTCGTTTCTGGAAGCTCTCGTTCTATTAGTTGTAACATCAGGCTTGAAATACATCGAACAAAAGTTTGTAATCTCCTCGAGAACATAGGCTTCACAAATAGAACCCTCGACCCGTGCCTTATTTTTCATCTTTCTTTTTAGGTGATTCAAATGTCGCTCGAACGGGTACATCCATCGATATTCGACGGGTCCACCAATACGTGCCTCATAGGATAGATGAATCGGCAAATGCTCCATAGAGTCGATGAATCCAGGAGGAAAACACCCTCTCTAGCTTGCATAGTGTTACCGCAATATCCTTCTCTTGCTTTTCTAGACGATCAACGAGCAATTTCTTAGAACAAAGATCCCTGAAGAATATGCTAAGCTCCGTCAATGGATCCCAAACTGCCTGCGGTAAGAATTCCCGAAATACAATCAGAATTAACCTCTCCATGAATACGTGACAATCGTGGCTCTTCATACCCGTCAATTTGTTTTTCTTCGGATCGACACATCTTCTCAGATTTGACACATATCCGTCTGGAAATTTTAGGCCCTGGATCCACCGACAAAGTCTCACTTTATCCTCCTTGTCCAGCGAGAAAATTAACTTCGGCAGGAACTGTTTTCCATTCTGCTGTATCAAATGCAACGCAGGGCATTTGCATATTTCTTCTAAGTCCAACCTGGCCTTGGGATTGTCTTTCGTTTTTCCCTTTACGTCCATCACAGTATTAATTATGTTATCAAACACATTCTTCTCAATATGCATGACATCAAGATTATGTCTGATCAGATTGGTACTCAGTACGGCAGATCCCAGAATATGCTCCTCTTTGTCCAGTTATGAACTTTACCAAATCCATCGCACTTGTACCCAGTTGTAGGATCTTCTATAGCACTTGGAAAATCTTTAACCTCCTCCCATATCGTGGCTCCGCACCACCTTGGCGGTTGATCACCCTTCTCTATACGCCGGCACGGAAAGCATTCTTGTTCCTTCTGAACGGATGATCTTTTGGCAGAAATTGTCGATGACAATCAAAGAAGCACGGTTTTCCGCCGTGTTTCAAACGGAAAGCCTTACTACGGTCCATGCAATACGGACATGAGAGACGGCCATGAGTGCTCCATCCAGATAACATTCTATAGGCCGGAAAGTCGTTGATGGTCCACATAAGGGTTGCCTTCATCTGAAAATTCTGCTTCCTGGAAACATCGTACGTGTTAGCGCCTACTTTCCATAACTGATTCAACTCACCTATCAAAGGCTGTAAGTACACGTCAATGTTCCTCTTGGGATTGTTCGGACCAGGAATTATAATGGTTAGAAACATGTACTGAGTCTTCATGCACATCCAAGGCGGTAGGTTATACGGAGTGACAATCACAGGCCATCACGAATACTGGGATCCCGAAAGACCAAAAGGAGTAAAACAGTCAGAAGATAGTCCCAACCTGACATTTCGTGGATCTGAAGCAAAATCTGGATACACTCGATCAAAGTGCTTCCACGCTTCTCCATCGGATGGGTGATCCAACACTCCTTCAATCTGTTCTCGCATGTGCCAACTCATATTTTCGGCCGTCTCTTTCACCATAAATAATCTTTGCAACCGCGGCGTTAAAGGCAAGTAGTGCATTGAATCGGTCGGTCTTCTTGCACCGGTAGACCTTCCTGTACTAGTTGTCTTATAGCAATCAGCACCACAAAATATGCACACATCTGCATCCTTGTCGTCTTTGTAGTACAGCATGCACCCATTACGACATGAATCAATTTTCTCGTATCCCATCCAGAGCGATCTCACCATCCTCTTAGACCGGTAGAAGTCTTTAGGCAACTTAGCACCCGCCGGCAAGATCTCTATAATCAACTCCAATACTCGGTTGTAGCATTCTTACGACATGTTAAAATCTGACTTAATGCTCAACAGTCTTGTAACCACCTCCAATGGTGAATGATCCTCACAACCAGGATACAATGGAGTCCTTGCATTCTCCAACAACTCCATGAACTGTACAGCATCGGCGTTCGGTGCCTCCTCAGGTGCATCATGAACGAAACTAGGCCCCGCAGCATCGAAAACCATGTTCACGCACCCGTCGTCGTATGCATGATTATCTGAAACAAAATTAGGTCCCGCATGCATATACGGCTCAACATAAGGCTCCGGCTCTGATGCTAAAGACACAAGTTCTCCGTGTGCGGTCCACTAATAGTAATTAGGCGTGAAACCCCTCGAGTACAAATAATATGTCACTTCCACTTCTGGATAATATTTTACGTTATGACATTTCACACACGGACACTTAATTTTGGTGCCGTCCATGTACTGAGGGAACGCCTTAGCAAACTGCAGGAACTGCTCTACTCCCGCTATGTATTCATTCCGCACACCACACATCATCAGGACGACGATTGTACATCCATGAACGATTCCGCAAGTAGTAATTCATATCCATTTGGAAATAATTCTGCAAAGATGGACACACATTATCCAACAGGCACAAATTCGTATATTATGTCTTATTATGGGACACACATTAGTAGCGGACAGTTACTAATAACAATAATATGCAATCTAGGTCAAACTAGGTTGTACTAAGTCAAACAAGGTCAAGCTAAGTCAAACAAAGTCAAACAAAGTCAAACAAGGTCAAACTAGGTCAAACTAGATCAAACTAGGTTTACTAAGTCAAACAAGGTCAAGCTAAGTCAAACAAAGTCAAACAAGGTCAAACTAGGTCAAATAGTCAACCTTGGTCAAACAAGGTCAAATCTAAGTCAAATATCCTATTTCTAGTCATGACCTACCAAGGTACCCTTTACCTTATCGCTATTGGTATCCCAATACTAGCTAGCACACACCATTCAAGGCTATACAAGCCTAACCTATAATTCAAGTACCAATAATGACCAGAGTCAACTCAAGCTATCTCATACACACAAGTAATATCTGGGTGTCATTTGTTTAGTCTTAAAAAAACACAATCAACTAAAACTAGTACCAAGTAATGAGCAATAGTGAGTTACCAAAGCAAACTGAAACTAAAACTAGTATCTGGGTGTCATTTAAACAACTAAAACTAGTATCTGGGTGTCATTTAACAAACATGAAGACAACAAAGTCAAACAAGGTCAAGCTAAGTCAAACAAAGTCAAACAAGGTCAAACTAGGTCAAGGGTTGACCTATAGTTGACTTTGTCAACTCTTAGTCCAATCTAGGTCAGATGTTTACTCTACTTTGACTTTCAGTAAAATAGTCAACCTTGGGGGTGACTACTATTTCATATAATTTTAAAGTATCGGCCGATACCGATCCGATACGGCCGATACCGATACGGTTTGGCATGTTCCGATCCGATACCGACCGATACCAAATATTGACCGATACCGACATTGGGGGTCTTTGTTCCGATCAATTCAAGTACCAATAATGACCAAAGTCAACTCAAGCTATCTCATACACACAAGTAATATCTATATAGATATATACATATAATATATATATATATATAGGCATGTATATACTATATGCCTATATTACAAGACAAGGCAACTTTCATGCATTCATATATTTAGACACTCTAACATAGGCTATATGTCTATATCACATATGAGTTACATGATATAGTTATGTATATATGTATACAATACCATCTATCAAACATATATATATATATAGAGAGAGAAGTAGAGAGTGGGTGGTGTGTGTACATGCACATGTGAATGGGGGTGAGTGTGTTGACTGTTACATGTGACAGTCACATATACGTGTATATGAGGGAGGCTAACATGCTTGTATTAGGCTATATGCGTGTGTGTACCTAGGCAAGAGTGAGTGAGTGAGTGAGTGAGTGATATGAACTATAGGTCAGTCCAATCTGGATAGTAAAGGGATTTACTGTGTTCAGTCAAATAGGAAAGGAAAAGAAAGGAAATCAGTTCATTTCACACAACATTACATACTCCTATAACATATTTCAGACCCATTCACCTCAAACCTAAATCGAGAACCAAAACTCTAACCAAATCACCCCAAACTTGAAACTCAGTCAGCACACATAGATACACTACACTAGGGTTTTAAACATCTAAATTAAAGCATTAAACTAGGTTAAAATGGTTGTCAAAACTGGGTTTTCAAATTAGAAAATACAATAAATTAACAAGGTATCAGTCAACATAGGGTATTTAAAATTGATATATAAAAACATGTTAAAATGGAAAATAAATGGTTGGTAAAGGATCTAGGCTATGTGTACGTGTCCAACATAGTGTCTCGTGTCCACCACAACATGACACAGTGTGTCCAGTGTGTGTGTGTGTGTGTGTCCATCTGTGTGTGTGTCCGTGTGATCCGTGTGTGTGTGTGTCTCTGTGTGTGTGTGCGTGTGTGTCCGTGTGTGTGTGTGTGTGTCTCTGTGTGTGTTGCGTGTGTGTCCGTGTGTGTGTGTGTCCGTGGGAGAGGAGGAGGAGGAGGAGAGGAGGAGTTAGGTTAGGGTTTACCTGAGCTCGAGGAGGAGGAGCTCGACGGGGGGTACGGGTCGCCGGAGAGGGAGGGAGTCGCCAGGGGGGGAGGGAGTCGCCGGGGGGGGAAGGGGTCGCCGAAGGAATCGTCGGAGGGGGGGAAGGAGTAGTGGGAAAAATTGGAAATTTTGAGTGAGTGGGAAAAACGAAACGCTGTGCCCTAAGTAAAAAATTAGCGACGTCACATGAGGACGTCGCTAAACGTCGTAAACTGGCGACATATTTTAATAATCCAGCGACGTAATGTCGTTATTCAGCGACGTAATTTATACCTGTCGCTGAACGTCGCTATTCAGCGACGTTTTGCGATGTATATATAAAGGAGTCGCTGAATTCCATATATAGCGACGTAATTTTACGTCGTCGCTATACGTCGCTAATAGATCATATTTTAGTAGTGTCATAGGTATATTCATAGTTTGTAGGAAATGCTTCATAATGGGTATGTATATGGGAGAGTTATATAAGTACAGGACTAATAGGTAAGTTAGTTGTTGTTAAGTCATGGAATGAATGTTGAAGTGGAGGATGAGCTTGATTAGCTTAGGGTATCATATAGAGTATAAAATGTATATCTAGGAGAGGGCATGGGCCATTGGCCACATGGTTTGAGGGAGGTGAGGAATAGTGTGTTTGTTGTTTGAGAGTTCACTATTGTTATATATTATATAGATGTGATATGGATTAGTTGATATTATACTTATATAGATATAGATATGTGATGCATAGGCTATATATGCCTAGGGCTATAGACTTTGGGTATATACATTGTTATGTATATAGAGAATAGTGTTAAGGTATCCTAGTTTTACTAGTATATGGTTGGTGTCTAGATAGCCTTAGATAGAGTTTGACCAAACTCTAGATTTTGACCCAATAGGCTAAGATTGACCAATATTGACTAGAATTGACCCAGAGTTGACCAAGTTCGACTTAGACCTAGTTTGACCTAGACAGTTGACCAGGGTTGACTTAGAGTTGACTTCGACCTAGATTGGTCTAGAAATCATGTAGATTGCATCATAAACATCATTTACCTTGTTTTAAAAACATATTATAACCTGTACTGCTTTATCTAGGATATTGTGACTCTGGTGCAGACATCTGACATTACACTACTCTTTTCAGAGTATCAGACGAGTACATTCTCTGATAGTTCTCTCATTTATTTGTCAATTACTGTATTTCAGTTCTAGTTAGTTGTATGCGATTCTCTGTTACAACACGTGTGGACATTACTAGATTCATGTATACGACACACATTTATTTTCTGGCCTCTATTACTGGTATCATCATTTTCGGCTTCTATTACTGGAATCATTTACTGGAATCATTTACTGGAATCATTTACTGGTATCTTCATATTATTGGCTGGACTCATCTTGAATCATTGTGTCGAAATTCTGGATTCACTTGCTGGGAGGGGAAATACTAGAGTAAGACATGTAGACATACCCCATTTCTAGAATCACCCATTGCTGGAATCATACTGGAATGATAGCCATCTCACACCCGGCCAGGTGTGTGATGTGCCGGATTACCCATAGTCGTTTACATGTCGATCTCGGTATTTTAAAACACACTGCTAGAGTATAGGCTGGACTCACCCTGGAATCATTAATCACTATGACTGGAATCGTTCCTTACTGGATTCATCTTGTATGAGATTCATCCTGTACTGGACTTACATTGGAGTTACACTGGTCTACATTGTTGCCTGGACTTTATATCATATTACTCTGGTGCAGCTAGTTCTATTTTTATAGTCTTCATTGCTATGATTTTGCTCTTGTTTAGCTATTTTCTTTCCTTGCACTTTATCTGTCTTTCTTACCACCACCTGAATATAAACTGCCATTTTCATCAATACAATTGTCTATAACTGCTTTATAGTTCTCTGTCATTTACTTGGATTTTCTAGATGAGATGTGCTCGTTCCTGTCCTGACTGGACCTGTTGAAAATTTTACAGATGATTGCCCTGAGGACACATGCCCTACATTTTACTGAGGAGATGGCTTAGCTACCTATGGCCCCGACACTCAGGAGTGATCGGGAGTTTAGTTAGTCGGTCTTGTTTTAGTTTTCCTGTTTAGATCTGGAGTTGTATATAGAGATTTGAGACTTGAGATGTATTTGAGATTTCAGATGTTGATATTATTTTAGTAGTTTGTTGTCTTCAATTTCTTAGTTATATTCTGTGTTATCTTATCGTGCTTAGACTGTGATTGAGTTACACCATATCTTATACTTGTCCTCCGTTCTGAGTTGATCATGATGAGTACATTATATACTGCATGAGTTGATGGTTAGTTAAAGACTTAGAACAACGTTCTACCGCGGACACTGCGGCATAGGCTGGGCGCTGTTACGTACTCGTACCCTCACAGTGGGTGCGGGTCGTGACACATTTTTAGTGGTGGCCCATGCAGGTCGAGAATTATATTAGTGCGATATCGTAGTAGTACGGCGACTTAGTTGTACTGATGCGAGCCTGCGCTAGGACTGAGAGATAGGCTTTACCGGAGAGGCACTCAATCACAGTTAGGAAAAATTCTGCTTTGAATCATGCCATCTACATATCGTACTGATTTGCCTTCTTTGAATTAACTGTCCTCCTTTGATATATCGATTCCTGCTCAGTATTGACTTCCTTGTTCGATCTGTCTTCAGGATAGTGGAGACACGATCACATCGCTCTGGTGCTGCAGTTGCTGTAGAGGGGACTGCTACCCTCTCAGCCAGATCAGCAGGGTCAGGAGGCTGCAGCTCCTGCCACCTCTGTGCATATTGAGACTTCAGCAGCAGCAGCTAGGGGTATGCCTTCACTAGCTCGGGGGCAGGACCCAGTCATCCCAGAGATGCAGTTCCAGCAGCCGCCGCCTACAGGACACGTGGATACGGCACAGATGTTTGCCTACTTCCAGCAGTTTATGGACCGGCAGCAGGCCCGACAGGACCGAGGCATGGAGTTGGCCCTTACGGCAGTCGCAGCTCGACCAATGATCCAGCAGCCGAGGACACCGGGGATAGAGCAGTTCCAGAAGATGAGCCCCAGAGACTTCCTGGGGACAGAGGGGATTTTATATGCTGGCGAGTGGATCGAGCATATTAAGGAGATCTTTCGCCTGGCCCGGATACCGGCAGATCTCCAGATAGAGGCAGCAGCTAGCCGGATGAGAGATCTTGCTTGCACCTGGTATCAGTCAGACCCCAGGGTGGGGGTAGCTGGACAGACTTGGGAGGAGTTCAGGAGTTTCTTCAAGAAGAAGTTCTTTCCAGATTCAGCACTCAGAGCCTTGGAGTCACAGTTTGGGAGCCTAGTTCAGGGGAGCCTGTCAGTGGAGGAGTACGCAGGGGAGTTCGATCGCCTCAGCATATTCGTAGAGGGCTTGAGCGAGGCGGCGAAGGCCCAGAGGTTCAGGAAGGGTCTGGTCAAGGAAGTCAAGTCCTTGACCAAGGGCAACAGGGATGCCACTTTCGAAGAGATTTTGATGGGAGCTTTACTGGCTGAGGATAACCTTGAACTGAGGCTCAAGAGGGGACGGGACGCTCACGGTACCAGCAGCAGCGGAGGCCAGGCCAAGAGGCCTCATGTGCAGATTCAGCAGACGCAGGCACCAGTAGGAATTCAGCAGGTACAGCATCAGTATCGGGGTCAGGACCCGAAGGCGATCAGTTGATCCTACTGCAAGAAGCCGGGACACGTTTGGAAGCAGTGCAGGAAGAGGTTGAGGGTTTGCTATTTCTGTGGGTCAGCTGCCCACCAGAAGATAGATTGTCCCATTGCACCTCCTTTTGAGGGGGCTAGGCCACCTGTAGCTCAGCACCAGAGGGGTGGAGCTTTTGCGATGGCAGCCGAGGAGACTGACATCGCAGGTGATGGATTAGCAGGTTTGACCTTCTTGTTCTTCCTCCCCACTTTCATGTGTGATTTCCCTTAGTACCTGCCAGGATATTGCTTATGATTGCTAGATAGTGTAGCTACCCTGCTCGAGACTGTAGAATCATGACCAGTAGGATTGTGTTGCTTCGACTTGATTGATTGGGGGTTTGACCTAGGAGAGGTGCGATAATCTTAATTTTGAGGACAAATTTTTTATAAGGTGGGTAGGATTGTAACACCCAGTTTTTCAGATGAGGGTGTTTTTGAAATTTTGTATTTATAATTATTATTCATTGATATTTATTTCACATTATGATTTTTGGTGATTTTTAATTATGTTTAAACTATTTAAAATCTGTTTTAAGTCATGACTTGTGATTTTGGTGTGCAGCTAGTGGAACCGTAGAGACTGTATGACCTAGAGCCTAACCATGTCAATAGGATAATTTAATTATCATTTTTAGCCTAGGGGTAATTTGGTCATTTTGACTTATTTGAATTATTTGGTGATTTGTTGAATTGGTGAATTCTAGGTTGACTTGACTTGTTGAGACCTAGTGAACTAGCCTAGAAGCTAACCCTAGCCATGGTGACCCTAGTCTAACTTAGGTTAACCTACTTTTAGTCATTAGAAACTAATTTTTAGATTGAGGGGATTTGGTTTAGTGCATTTAAGTCATGGTTTATGGTTTCATGAAATGACTTATGGCTAAATGGTTTATTTGATCATGACTTGGCCCATGGCCCATAACTAGAAGCCCTAACCCTAACCAAACCCTAAATGACCAGCCATAGGGATCCCCATCCTATATAAACACTTATTCTCTAGGGCTTGCCTCCTTCATTCATTCATTTCAACATTAGAAAAAGAAAGGTATTGTCCCTCTTCCAAAAATCTCCATAAATCTATTTTAATTCCTTTTTAATCCTAGTTTCTTGCATTAGAACCTAATACTCTCCTACTTTCTGATTTTGGGATTTAATCCCAGCTTTGGGACAATTTGGGACTTTTGGCATCAAGAGGAAGAATCCCCCATTTGGAGCTTTTCTAAGCTTTTTGCACACATAGGTAAAATCCCTTAAATTGTTTTAAACTTCAGTTTTCTTTGTATGTAGGGCTAGATCTAGGAGTCCTCTAGGTGTTCCCAAAATTTGGGTGGAGTTCGTGTCCGTTTGGTGTCCGTATCGGACACGTGTCATGGTATGCATATAGGTGTTCGATGAAATGTCACAAAGGGAATTTATTTGCTATTTTTGAAAAGTATTTGAATGAAAATCTTGTTTTATATCTGTCTATTGATTTCGTGTCCTTCTGAGCACGAAACTGTATCGTGTCTGTGTCCAAATTGGACACGAATACGCTGTGTATACTCCCACACACTGTCCTGCTACCTCGTGTCCAGTTCTCACTGGACACGACACGAGACACCACCATATTTTGTCAGAACCTAAGGGCTATGACTGACATACCACCCACAAAGTTTCACGAGATATGATCGAGTATCGAGGGAGTTCTCGATCTCGCACGATTCACGCACACACTGTGCACGCACGAAATTGTTCACTGATACGCGTTCCAAACGCGGACACGAGGACACTTAGACACGATTCAGGCTACTATAACCCTAGACCTAGACCTAGGCTACCCATTCGACACTACCACTTGGTGTCTTAGTGAACACACGTGTCCCTGGACGAGTCGACATGCGTGCACGAGACAGTGCACTGCACTGTCTCTGACACCAGTTCGACCAGCACTGGGACACGAATTGGACACGATTGGGACACTGTAGGACACGTCTAGACCCACCTCTGTGTTGATATATATTTTTCCCTTGTTTTCGAATGAATTAATCAGGTTTTCAAATGGTTTTGGTTTGAATTATTTAACTGTCTGATACTACAGTTTTCCCAACTTAAAATCCTATTTTAATTTGAATCCAACTGTTGTTTCAGTTAGCAACTATTTCCCACATAATTGTTTGTTCATGAATGATTCAATTTACATATTAGAATGAGTTTTATGGTGTGGAATGGGAATTTAGATGTTCAGTTGGGTTTTGACAGTAAAGTGACTGATACTTTGATTTGTTCATCCTGAAATTGCTCTATTAACTGGGGTTGACTTCTGATTTTGAATTTCCATATCTAATCTGATTGTGATGATTCAAATGTAAGATAGATTCAATTCATGTGTTAATTTCCCATGTTTAATCCATGAAACCAAAACCTGAACACTATGTCATGTGCACACAATGCTCTCACACACATGTATAGCTCACTGCCTACCCTCATTCACAGTATGTGTCATTTCCTGCCCATTCATGTTCAGATATCCAACTTAAATTACTGCATCTGTGACACCAATTGACACATTGGCTCACTCATGCTACACACACACTGTTGATACACTGTCATGTTCCTGAGATCACACCATGCTACACACTTTCCTGAATTCAATCTGTCACACACACACAGGTACCTAAGTGCACATTGTTTTGTTCCTGAAATATGGAATTGATTTTGATTCATACACATATGTTAGTTGGATTGGATTTGTTCGAAAAAGGGAAATTGATTTTTGGATTGTTATTTTAACTGTCATGCTTAGACAGAAATCCTGAACTGTCAAGTTTCAGCTGATTTCTTAAAGCCTGAGATTAGATTTAGTTGTGAATGCTAGTTTAAACATGGGAACTGGATTTGTTGGGAATGGGATTTGATCCCCTTACTGTTTTCTTGAGGGTAGGGATATTAGTGTGATGAGGGTGTTATCCCCAAGATATTTTATACTAAGTTGGGGTGTATGGGACTGGAAAATGGGTTATATATACAGGTAAACTGAGATTTAAATCATAAGTTGGCTTGTATATATGTAAGAGTGTGTGTGAGTTTTATTATGTGTTGTGGGTTGTAATAGGAGCAGTTGAGAAAGGAGCATATGCATTAGCAGTGGCAGCTGCTCTTGGGCAGGCAAGAGCCTTGTTTGGCCTTGCCATGCCTTGGCAGTATCAGCAATAGGCAGAGCATTGCCTGCAATTGCTTTAGCAGTGCAGCTATGGCACTGCAGGCCTCAGCTCTTTTGCATTGCAGCATGCAGCTCGGCAGCAGTGCCTTTGCATTGCACAGCAGCTTGCAAATGCATGTGCAGGCAGTGACATTAGCAGCAGCAGTAGATAGCAGTAACATTGGCCATAGGCTAATGTTAGATGCAGGCTAAGGGCCTGTACAGGCAGGAGGCAATGTTGTGTGAGTAAGTGTGTGTGATGTGTCCTAGGTAAGGTCATGTATGGTTCTTTGTGAGAGAGAATATGTGAAGGTTTTGGGAGATGGAAGTTAGTATTCCCTATATGTGTGTATCATAGGTATATTCATAGTATAGGAAATGCTTCATAATGGGTATGTATATGGGAGAGTTATATAAGTCTAGGACTAATAGGTAAGTTAGTTGTTTGTTAAGTCATGGAATGAATGTTGAAGTGGAGGATGAGCTTGATTAGCTTAGGGTATCATATAGAGTATAAAATGTATATCTAGGAGAGGGCATGGGCCATTGGCCACATGGTTTGAGGGAGGTGAGGAATAGTGTGAGTTGTTGTTTGAGAGTTCACATATTGTATATATATTATTATATAGATGTAATATGGATTAGTTGATATTGTACTTATATAGATATAGATATGTGATGCATAGGCTATATATGCCTAGGGCTATAGACTTTGGGTATATACATTGTTATGTATATAGAGAATAGTATTAAGGTATCCTAGTTATACTAGTATATGGTTGGTGTCTAGATAGCCTTAGATAGAGTTTGACCAAACTCTAGATTTTGACCCAATAGGCTAAGATTGACCAATATTGACTAGAGTTGACCCAGAGTTGACCAAGTTCGACTTAGACCTAGTTTGACCTAGACAGTTGACCAGGGTTGACTTAGAGTTGACTTCGCCTAGATTGGTCTAGAAATCATGTAGATTGCATCATAAACATCATTTACCTTGTTTTAAAACATATTATAACCTGTACTGCTTTATCTAGGATATTGTGACACTGGTGCAGACATCTGACATTACACTACTCTTTTCAGAGTATTAGGCGAGTACATTCTCTGATAGTTCTCTCATTTATTTGTCAATTACTGTATTTTAGTTCTAGTTAGTTGTATACGATTCTCTGTTACAACACATGTGGACATTACTGGATTCATGTATACGACACACATTTATTTTCTGGCCTCTATTACTGGTATCATCATTTCCGGCTTCTATTACTGGAATCATTTACTGGTATCTTCATATTATTGGCTGGACTCATCTTGAATCATTGTGTCAAAATTCTGGATTCACTTGCTGGGAGGGGAAATACTAGAGTAAGACAAGTAGAAATACCCCATTTCTGGAATCACCCATTGCTGGAATCATACTGGAATGATAGCCATCTCACACCCGGCCAGGTGTGTGATGTGCCGGATTACCCATAGCCGTTTACATGTCGATCTCGGTATTTTAAAACACACTGCTAGAGTATAGGCTGGACTCACCCTGGAATCATTTATCACTATGACTGGAATCGTCCCTTACTGGATTCATCTTGTATGAGATTAATCCTGTACTGGACTTACATTGGAGTTACACTGGTCTACATTGTTGCCTGGACTTTATATCATATTATCCTGGTTCAGCTAGTTCTATTTTTATAGTCTTTATTGCTATGATTCTGCTCTTGTTTAGCTATTTTCTTTTCTTGTAATTTATCTGTCTTTCTTACCACCACCTGAATATAAACTGCCATTTTCATCAATACAATTGTCTATAACTGCTTTATAGTTCTTTGTCATTATTTGGGTTTTCTAGATGAGATGTGCTCGTTCCTGTCCTGACTGGACCTGTTGAAAATTTTATAGATGATTGCCCTGAGGACACATGCCCTACATTTTACTGAGGAGATGGCTTAGCTACCTATGGCCCGACACTCAGGAGTGATCGGGAGTTTAGTTAGTCTGTCTTATTTTAGTTTTCCTGTTTAGATCTGGACTTGTATATAGAGATTTGAGACTTGAGATGTATTTGAGATTTCAGATGTTGATATTATTTCAGTAGTTTGTTGTCTTCAATTTCTTAGTTATATTCTGTGTTATCTTATCGTGCTTAGACTGTGATTGAGTTACACCATATCTTATACTTGTCCTCCGTTCGGAGTTGATCATGATGAGTACATTATATACTGCATGAGTTGATGGTTAGTTAGAGACTTAGAACAGCGTTCTACCGCCGACACTGCGGCGTAGGCTGGGCGCTGTTACGTACTCGTACCCTCACAGTGGGTGCGGGTCGTGACAGTAACGACCCTTGGACTTTTCCCTGCTCTTGTCTCTGCCACTACCTGGACCCCTGCTTTTGCCCCTTCCGTGGCTCTCTGAAA
The DNA here is from genome assembly GCA_029216955.1 of Iris pallida. Classification (NCBI taxonomy): domain Eukaryota; kingdom Viridiplantae; phylum Streptophyta; class Magnoliopsida; order Asparagales; family Iridaceae; genus Iris; species Iris pallida. Next base: position 20,956 of record JANAVB010018942.1, read on the forward strand.
CCAATGCCTCTGAGTGGTGGGATGTGGACGAAGTGCCATGTAACTCCTCTTTCCGAATTTTCAAAATTATTTTGAGATTTTAAAAGTAATGTTCGTCGAGATTTCTAAAAGATATTGTGTTGTTTGTCGGCTTTCCAAAACTGTTTAAAAATCATGGTTTAAAGGTACAAATTTATTTTAATAATTTTCGTATTTTAGTCTTGAAATTATAAAGGATGTTTTGATCATTATTTTGACGTCCAAATGATTTTAATTTCGAAAATGGATTTTAGAATGGTAAATATTTTACAGACCAAAGGATTTGCCAATTTATTTCTAAATATTATGTTGAAAGTAATTTGCTAAATTTAGTTTATTTTGCTTCGTTTGATTTAAAATGAATTTTCCCTAAAAATTTAGTATAAGGTATTTGCCATTATTTTGTGCTTCCAAAACTAATTAAATTGATGATTGCGATTACCATTCACCTTTCGTAGAAATATTTATTTCTTATTATTAGCATTACAAAAATATTCTGTAGTAATTACTGGGCTTTCAAATATTTATTTTGGGAAGTGGTTTCGGTTATCATAAATTATCTTTATCGACTAAAAGGATTTATTAAAACATTTCTAATATGATTTTGACTAATGAAAATATGCTCACGAATCTTATTTTAAATTGTCATTGTAATCAGTTATTCGATTTGATTTGAATTATATGATTTAAATCATGTGATAGCAATATATATTATTTCAAAATTATAATGTTGATCGCTTATTCGACTTGGATTTAAATTCGTAAGACTTAAACCATTTTGATAATGTAAATGACGATTTGAATAAATGATATATTTATCATTAATATATTTTGATTGGATTGATTTGTATTTAAATGTTTATTTGATTTAATTTAAAGAGAATGTTTTATCTACTCAAATCTTATTCATTATCCAACTAGTGGAGGTTAACCCCTTATTTAAGGAAAACTGTTCCATGCTATCATACCAAACAAATTCCATCCATCTAGCCGAAATCCATCCCACAACCCCTACCGACCATGCAATCGTCATCACCAACCATCCCCCGCCTCCTCATCGAACTCCTCCAGACTTCCAGCTACCCCGACCAGCAACCCAAATCCCGTGCCCCACCTTGCTGAAGAACAGATGGCAACTCTAGAGGGGGGTGAATAGAGTTTATAGCGATAATAGCCAATTAAAAAATTAAACTCTTTCACAAGTAAAAATAATCAGAGTAAATACTGAAATAAATAAGGAGCAAGAAAGCATACGCAAACACATCCAATTTTAACATGGTTTCCCTCGTGGAGGACTAGTCCAGGCCTGAGAACTCTAGCTCAGGATTAAATCCACTATTTGTGACATAGTAGTTACACCCCGTGCCTTTTCTTCAGAAGAGCACGTCAACTTCTTACAAAGATCGCACTGGCGATGCTTGAAATTTTCCAAGCGACTTTTAAACTCTTGCATAAACTCCGAACTGAAAAATGCTGAGCACTTGAGGCTTAGGGAGCTTGTGGCTAGTAGATGAAGAAGGGTATAGCTTGTATTGAGCTTTAGAGAGAAGAAAAGATTGGATGATTGAAAATGAGAGAATTCATGGCCTATTTATAGGATAACAGGTAGGCATAATTCGGCCAGAATTCTGGTTGGAATTTTTAAAAATTTGGCCGTTGGAAAACTTGCAACCAGCCAACCCTAAAAATTAGGGTGCTGATTTTTAAGGGACAGAGTTCGGTCCGAACTTTGTGTGGAGGCAGAGTTCGGCCCGAACTCTGTCTCCAGAGCACAGAATGGGTCATTGGTCCAATGGGCTTATTTGGATGTGTGTGGAGCTTTTGGATTTTGGGTAGGTTATAGGTTAAGTCTCAGATGCTCAGCACAACTCAGCTTACATAAGTCTAGACTCAATAAAATTATAAAATACAGACTCAAAAATAACTTGCATTGCAAAACTGAGCTGTCGTCTGACTTGTGCTGGATGTAGTCTTCATGTGTCGTATTGAATTATCACAAGTATTATTTAGTCAATTCTATCAATATTTGGTTGACTGTGACTTTGTGTCAACAATCTCGCCCATATTGATAATTGACAAAATAATAATTGTATATTCAATATTCATACCTAGACACATTTAAGGATAAAAAGCATAGCTCTCCCGTAATCATTGCTTTGAATCCTGTTGGCCTGATAAGGACATTCTCCCAAAAGCACAGATACAGAGACAAAAAGAATATAGAATATACCAAAATATCTCCCCCTTTTGGCATTTAGCAATAAACCATAATCAATTAAGAACTGGCAAGCACACCAAAACGGAATAGATGAAACTGCAAAAATACTGTTAAAACTACTGAATGTCTCAAAAGTCACACATAATAATAAGTCTAATACAATCAAAGTGCATAAAAGCAACTAAAATCCAAAGTGCAGAAAGAAACATAAGCTATGATCCTCAGTAGCAGTAGCAAGTAGCAGTCCATATCCATCATCGAGCTCGTGAAGGCCCAGCGTCGTCTGATGGATCAGTGAAGGAACGATGAGGGTCCACGAAGGCCAAATCCGGATCCAAGTAGCGAATAACCCAAGGGTCATCGATACGATATCCCTCATGACCAGGGTCTCGCTCCATAGGAATAGGCATGGAAGGATGGCAAGACATGGAGTACCGAATATCGTACAGCGAGTTGCTGATGGCACTCATCTGCAGGGTAGTCCGGTAATCCAGCTGAGTCCAGCGATCATCTTCTAAGGTGAAACGATCGCGGAACATGGTCTGAAGAGACTCGAGAGTGGCAGGAGGAGGAGGATCCTGTCCTAGAGGAGGGGCATCTGGTTCATCATCAGAATGCTCAGACACAACTGATGAGCCAACGGCTTGCTGAAGCCTCCGTGCCTTAGAGAGGAAGGCAGGGGCAGGTAAGAACTGACACTCATCAAGAGGTATGCCAAAAGCACGAAATACCATAGGAAGATACAAAGCATAAACCAAGGATCTTGGTTTCTTCCTAGAATTAATCATCCAGTCCATCATGGTACGTGGAAGATTAAATGGTACATAAAAATGGAGGTGATATAAGGCCGAGATTTCAAAGTAGGTGACTTCATCGGTGGATCCCGCTTTGGGTAGAATGGTGTTAAAGATAATCCGATGAAGTTCATAAAAATAGGGATTGAGATACTTGGCCAAAAGCTTACGAGTACGTGTGTTCGGGGTACACAAGTCGTCCTTGAAGCTTTCAAGTGAAGACCCATCGAGAAATTGAAACGATCGAGCTTCAACAAGCTTTTCCCATGAGTTTGGCTCTTGGAGTTCAAGGTGTTCGGCCAAATCGAAATCATCAAACGAGATGTCAATGCCCGCAACCCGTGAATAAATATGTGTACCATCATGAGTAAATATGTGTATCATCATGAGTTAGGTTGCAGTAGAACATTTGAATAGCACTACGATAAATGATCGAGTTGGTGGTGACAAGTTCGTCAAGGCAAAGGTCAAGAAAAAGTGCATCATATTGAGAGAAAATAGTAAAATTGATAGGATGACCTGCAAATATCGGACGTGTTCGAAAGTCACTAAACCAGTCATTTGACGCGTCGAGTGATACAAATATTCAGTCGTCAAATGTGTTTGGGTCAAGTGGACGAGGCGGGTTGAACAACGGATGGATAGGTGGTTGTTGTTCAATGGACGGTTCACCACGAGGAGGAGCATTCGAAGAGGATGCTCCCTCGGTTCGAAGTCTCTTCCCATGATTGAACAATCGTGGAGCCATGAAAAAAAATAAAGACAACAGAGAAAATTTAGATGGAGAGGAGTGTTGAGATATACCTCAATGTGATGAAGAACAATGAAGGAGAATGATGAGGGAAGCCTTCTCCTTGAGTTTGGGGAAGAGATGAGCGCTAGAAAGGAAGAACTAAGGTTAGGGTTTTGAGAAAAAGTGTTTGGAGAAGTGGAAAAGGTGGCAATGGAGGAGAAGAGAGAGAAGAGCCCGAATATATGTGAAGGATTCCAATTGGTCAAAACAAATATGGGCCATTGGATCTATTTATGATCAGCGGTTGAGACTGTTCCTGGTTCTGGAACAGCCAGGCCGAATTCGGCCCGAACTCTGGTTAGGGCAGAGTTCGGCCCGAATTCTGGATTCTGTTGACAGAACAGGAATCAGGCTGAAAGAAGAAAAAAATGGTTAAGTGTGAGAGACCAAAAGAAAAGGAAAGTGAGGATATATACAAGAAAGATTCAAGTGGAGAATGACAGAAAGTTAACTTTGAAGCAAAGTGAAGTTTTGAAAATTTGCATTTTAGCATATGATAAATTAAGAATGAACCATGTAATAAACAAGAAATTATGTCATAATTCAATATTTTGAAGCTGCCATGGGTTAGCTGCAGGGGCCGGATCCCAGCTAGCGGTAGTCCTGAGGACTAGTGCACCGTGTCGCTTAGGCTTTTACGCCTTGTTGTCAGAAGAACCCTTTCGGCTTGTACCCATAGCAATTTCATCATGAAAGAATCAAGACATACTCGATATTTATGCAGGTTTATTTTAATTAATAACAGCTTCATCCAAAATTCCAAGTTCACGACAAAGAAAATTGAAGCGCTCTTCGGATAATAGTTTTGTGAAGAAATCTGCTAGCTGATGATCAGTGTCAATAAATTCTAAGTTAATAGTACCATTTTGCTGATGATCACGCAAAAAGTGGTGACGTATTTCAATGTGCTTCGTGCGTGAGTGACAAATAGGGTTCTTAGTGAGATTTATAGAGCATTAGTGTTGTCACAAAAGATTAGAATGTGCATAAAAGATAAGTTGTAGTCTTCAAGGGTTTGCTTCATCCACAGAATTTGTGCACAACAACGTCCAGTTGCGATGTATTCAGCTTCTATTGTGGATAGTGCGACAGAATTCTGCTTCTTGCTAAACTAAGAGACTAAAGCCTTTCCTAATAAATAACACGTATCGCTCATACTTTTACGGTCGACCTTGCATCCGGCGAAATCAGCATTAGAGTAACCAATGAGGTCAAATGATGTTGACTTGGGATACCATAGGCCCACTGTAACCGTACCCTTAAGGTATCGAAAGATACGCTTAACAGCAATCATGTGTGATTTCTTAGGATTTGCTTGATATCTAGCACACAAGCAAACGCTAAACATAATATCAGGACGACTAGCAGTTAAATAGAGTAGACTGCCTATCATACCTCGATACTTACGTTGGTCCATGGGTTTGCCACTTTCATCTGGTTCTAGTTTAGTTGTAGTAGCCATTGGAGTGCTGATTGGTTTGACGTTGTCAAGGTCGAATTTCTTCAGCATGTCCTTTGTATACTTCTATTGACAGATGAAAGTTCCATTTGACATTTGTTTGACTTGCAGTCCAAGAAAGTAGTTGAGCTCCCCCATCATGCTCATCTCAAACTCGGTCTGCATACACTTGGCAAAATCTTGACAGAGGGTTTCATCAGTAGAACCAAATATAATATCATCTACGTATATTTGGACTAAGAGAATAGTGTCTTTAAAAGATTTTATGAAAAGTGTGGTGTCGATTTTTCCTTTAGAAAAACCTTTCTCAAGCAAGAAAATACTTAGCCATTCATACCAAGCTCTAGGAGCTTGTTTGAGGCCATATAGCTCTTTCTTCAGCTTGAAAACATGGTCGAGAAATTTGTAATTTTCAAAGCCAGGAGGTTGTTTCACATAAACTTCCTCCTTAATAAATCCATTCAAGAAAGCACTTTTAACATCCATTTGAAATAATTTGAAAATTTGCAAATGCACAAAGCATCCGAATGGATTCCAATATAGCAACAGGTGCATAAGTCTCATCATAGTCAATACCTTCCTCTTGGTTGTATTCTTGGGCTACTAGACGAGCTTTGTTGCGTGTGACTGAACCGTCTTCATTTACTTTATTTCTAAAAACCCATTTAGTACCAATGATCGAGTGATTGGCCGGTCTAGGAACGAGTTCCCATACTTGGCTCCTCTCGAATTGGTTGAGTTCCTCTTGCATAGCAGAAATCCAAAATTCATCAATAAAAGCTTCTAAAATGTTTTTCGGCTCAATTTGTGAAATAAAGGCAGTGCTAGCAATAGAGTCTCTTAATGATGATCTAGTAGTTACTCCACATGAAACCTCACCGATTACCAAATTTTCTGGATGTGACGGCTTGAAAAAGAATTTCTTTGGCAAGCCCTCCAGAGAATTGGTTTTGGTTGTGGTATTCATTGGAGTAGAAGTTGATGGCTCAATATCTTCATCAAGAGTAGCTGCTGCACTGTTATCTTCATCAAAAGTCACATTGGTAGACTCTTCCACAATTAATGAGCGTTTGTTAAAAATTCTATATCCCTTGCTCTTGGCAGCATAGCCAAGGAAAATACCATCGTCAGCTTTGGCATCAAATTTACCTAAGTTGTCTTTGGTGTTAAGGATAAAATATCTACAACCAAAAACTCTAAAATAAGAAACATTTGGGGTTCTCCCAAACCAAAGCTCATAGGGTGTTTTCTTCGTAATAGGACGAATAAGCACCCTATTTAAAATGTGGCAGGCTGTACTGACAGCTTCAGCCCAAAAGTATTTCAGAAGTGAAAACTTGTTCAACATGACTCTAGCCATATCGCCAAGAGTCCTATTCTTCCGCTCTACAACACCATTTTTTAAGGAGTTCTTGGACAAGAAAACTCATGATCAAAACCATTAGAATCACAAAACTTTTCAAAATTTGTATTTTCGAATTCGCCTCCATGATCACTTCGGATTCGAGTAATCATGTAGCCTTTTTCGTTTTGAACTTTCTTTACAAAAATCTTGAAAACCGAAATAGCATCACTTTTATTTGTAAGAAAAAACCCATGTAAATCTAGAAAAATCATCAACAATGACAAAAACGTAGAGTTTTCCACCAAGACTGGCTACTCTACTAGGGCCAAATAAATTCATATGAAGTAATTGCAAGGGTCTAGTAGTGCTTACAGAGTTCATGGAATGAAAAGAGGAGTTGGTTGCCTTATTCAATTCACATTCGACACATACTGTGTCCTTTTTGAATGTGATATCGGGCAAGCCTCTAACTAGCTTCTTAGTCGATAGCCTGGATATAGTATCCATGTTGGCATGACCAAGACGCTGGTGCCATAGTAATCTTTCATCCTTATGAGCATATAGGCATCTACCTGCATTATTCGTATCTCTAGACAAATAAAAAATATAAATATCATCCTCTCTTATCCCTTCAAAAGCGATGTCTCCTGTTGACCTATCATAAATAAAGCATTTATTTTGTCCAAAGTTAATGTCATATCCATGGTCAGCAAGATGACTAATGCTGAGTAGGTTATGCTTTAACTCGGTCACTAGGCAGACAACCTTTATTACGGGAGAGGGAGGATGACCAATAATACCATCACCTATAATATACCCTTTTAGGTTGTTACCGAAGGATACGTATCCTTCTCTCTTCATCGATAGTGATACGAAAAGATTTGCGTCTCCCGTCATATGCCGCGAGCATCCACTATCGAGAATCCACTTACTCTTAGTTGAGGAGGGAAGGTCCACCTACATCAAGAGTAGATGTGACCTTTGGTACCCAAGTTCTTGAGGGTCCTGAAAAGTTAGTTTTCGGAAACCATGCATATATCTTTCTATCTACTAATCTTCTAATTCTACATTATGGTAAAATATGTCCATGTAATCCACAATAAGTACATATAGCATTCCTATTTATGTTAGGAGCATGCATATGATGTCTATGAGTAGAGTGATGTGGAGTAGCATGATGATATGTAGAGTTAGCATGGTGATGATGTCTATATGTAGAGTGATGTGGAGCAATATGGTGATAATGTCTATATGGAGTAGCATGGTGATGATGTCTGTATGGAATAGCATGGTGATGATGTCTATATGTAGAGTGATGGTAATTTTGTACAACATAGTGATGATTGTATCTATGTGTAGCATGATGATTCTGTGACAAATGAGAATTATTTCTACGTGCATGTGGTTTGTGTGCTTTATGAAAGTGTGTGTATATGTAAGCATGATTATGAGCTGCAGGTGGATGACGTGGTTGACTAGTATGAGTAGTGTCATGCTTTGTGTGTGTCTCATGTGATTGGGTTTGATGTTGAGCAACCTGTTTTCCCAATTTAGTCTCTAATTTCTTAGAGACAGCCTGCAGTTCAGTAATCTTAGCATTCAAACCATATATCTTAGTAATAGAAATCTTGTGTCTACTCTTTTCTTCTGCAAGCTCCGTGTTGAGTGCTGTGATTTCTTATGTTTGTTGTTCAATGAGTGCTTCGGCATCATATAAGCTTATTTTAAGCTTAGATACCTCATTTGTGACATCCGTGGTGAAGTGTCTCTAATGTTATCAAGCAGTAAAGAAAGTCTTTGAATTTTAACTTCATGACTTTTGATCTTTTTCTTGGCATGTTTATATTTACCAATGACCTTTTTGTGATCATCAAGTAAATCGGTGAAAGCATCGCCAAGTTCATCAAAAGTGAAATCATCAAGAGTTTCGTTTGATACCTTGTCGGACATTGCTATTAGGCACACGTTTACAGCGTCTTGAGGAGAGTCCTTTTCTTCCTCGGAGTCACTAGCTTCGCTTTCATGCCAAATGCTTGTGTTGGCATATTTCTTTGAGGAAGCCTTCTTGTATGGTTTCTCATAACGGTTGCTCTTCTTTAAGAATGGACAGTCTTTTCGGACATGTCCCGTCTTCTTGCAACCGTAGCAGGTTGGCTCTTCTTCGTCGTCTTCCTGTGGTTCCTTCTTTCTTCGGTTGAAGCGAAGGAATTTCTTGAAGTTGCGGACAAGGAGAGCTTGATCATCACCTTCTGAGTTGTCGTCATCCGTCTCTTTGGGGTCAGCCCTTCGTCGCTGAGCTTTGAGGGCGATCTCCTTAGCCTTAGGAGCAGGCTCTTCGAAGTCCTTGAGGTCAAGCTCATGAGTCAACAGCTTTTCCATCAAGGTCTCCATGGACATGGTTGTGAGATCATTTCCTTCTATGATGGCTGTCACCTTAGGGTTCCAAATCTTTGGTAGCTCCCTAAGTAGCTTGCGAATCTTCTCGTAATTTGAATATTGTTTGCCGAGCGAAGATAGGGGATTGATGATGTCGAGGAATCTTGTGAACATTTGCGTGATCGTCTCATTTGGCTTCATCTTGAAAGCCTCATATTCTTGAGTGAGACGGCTTATCTTCGATTCCTTGACTTGGGTGGTTCCTTCATGCGTCACTTCTAGAAGTCTCCATACTTCGTGAGAGGTGGTGCATGTTGAGACCTTGTTGAACTCATTCCTGTCTATAGCACAGAATAAAGCATTAATAGCTATCGCGTCGAGACTTGCCTGTTTCTTCTCCTCGTCAGAATATTTGTCATGTGGTTTCTCAACGAGATCACCATTGACAACTATCCTGGCGGGCTTTTTGTAACCATCGGTGACGATGGTCCATAGGTCGAAGTCTAGCGACCTGAGATAAAAGCTCATCCTAGTTTTCCAATAGGTGTAGTTAGTTCCATCAAATAGGAAAGGCCTATGAGTGGACTGTCCTTCACCGTGATTGGAAATCAAGGATTGTGTGGTTGCCATGGATCAGCTCTATGATGTTAGTCCTTGTTGAGAGAACAGAGCTCTGATACCAATTGAAGAACAGATGGCAACTCTAGAGGGGGGTGAATAGAGTTTATAGCGATAATAGCCGGTTAAAAAAATTAAACCCTTTCACAATTAAAAATAATCAGAGTAAATACGGAAATAAATAAGGAGCAAGAAAGCATACGCAAACACAGCCGATTTTAACCTGGTTTTCCTCGTGGAGGACTAGTCCAGGCATGAGAACTCTAGCTCATGATTAAATTCACTATTTGTGAAATAGTAGTTACACCACGTGCCTTTTCTTCAGAAGAGCACGTCAACGTCTTACAAAGATCGCAGTGACGATGCTTGAAATTTTCCAAGCGACTTCTTGAACTCTTGCACAAACTCCTAACTGAAAAATGCTGAGCACTTGAGGCTTAGGGAGCTTGTGACTAGTAGATGAAGAAGGGTATGGCTTGTATTGAGCTTTAGAGAGAAAAGAAGATTGGATGATTGAAAATGAGAGAATTCATGGCCTATTTATAGGATACCAGGTAGGCAGAATTCGACCAGAATTCTGGTTGGAATTTTCAAAAATTTGGCCGTTGGACAACTTGCAACCAGCCAACCCTAAAAATTAGGGTACTGATTTTTAGGGGACAGAGTTCGGCCCGAACTCTGTGTGGAGGCAGAGTTCGGCCCGAACTCTGTCTCCAGAGCACAGAATGGGTCATTGGTCCAATGGGCTTATTTGGATGTGTGTGGAGCTTTTTGGATTTTGGGTAGGTTATAGGTTAAGTCTCAGATGCTCAGCACAACTCAGCTTACATAAGTCTAGACTCAATAAAATTATAAAATGCAGACTCAAAAATGACTTGCATTGCAAAACTGAGCTATCGTCTGACTTGTGCTGGATGTAGTCTTCATGTGTCGTATTGAATTATCACAAGTATTATTTAGTCAATTCCATCAATATTTGGTTGACTGTGACTTTGTGTCAACACTTGCCTGACCAAACCACAAACACCATCGTTGCCATATATATCATCACCACCACCACCATCACCTGTAACCACATACACCAACTTCGGCCATTGTCAACAAATACGAACACCACCTCTCTCCGATCCCAACCCAACATCACCAATACTGCCACCACGATCATCATCAATACCTCATCATTGTATCCGGACCCGTACGTCCATGTCCGTGTCATCAATGGTTACATCCATAGAGTCCTATTTTCGAGTCCAACATCGGACACATCCCGAATCCGACACATAAATTCATTACAACAAAAATTCAGAAAAATGATAGAAGAAGAACTCTAACCCTAGCCGCTGAACACCGCAGGCGAAACTCCACACCTAGATGTGGCGTCACCGCGGTCGCAGATCCGTCGACGCCGCGTTCTCGATCGCGTTCACCAAATCTCCAGCCCGAGCCACCCTCTTCCCTCCCGTGCTCCCCGACCATCACTTTCGGCTTCCATCCAGCGCCTACTGTCACGACCCGCGCCCTAGAGTTAGGGCACGAGAACGTAACAACGCCCAGCCTACGCCGCAGTGTCGGCGGTAGAACGCTGTCCTAGGTCTCAATGCATCTAACAGTATAAGACTAAACAGTTTATACTCCCCGAATGGGGGTGACATAGCAGATACCATCTCAATCACATCTAAGGTAGAGCATGATAAAGATAGATAAAACATGAAATCCAAAATAAATACAGGAGATAGAAGTCTAAGTGTCTAAGATACATAAACCCAAAAATACATCTCAAAACTCAAATACAGTAATCCACAAGTAAATACAGCTCCAGACAAAATGAAATAACTATCTAAACAACCTCTACTGTGTCTCCTCTAGGCTAGCAGACAATTCCAGGCTATCTGTAAATTTATCAACAGGTCCAGCCAGGACAGAAGCGAGCACAATACATCTCAACAGTTCATAGCAGGTTAGAAAATATATTCATGCAGTAAAGTAAGATACAAGTACTGAAAGAAGTGCAGTATGTAAACAGAAAGAGAAAGCTGTAATGGAAATATCTACTATAAGTAAAGAGCTACCAGTGACTAGTGATTTAGAGCACAAAATCGACATGTGAACGGCTTGATTGTACATGGCTATACTAAAGAGGCGTACATGGCTATTCTACTTTGGAATTGTTCACATGGCTATTTATACTCCCCGTACCCCCAATTAATACACAAGGATCCAACCAGGTTATGTTATATGATGCTATGTAACAGCCTCCGAAGTGTAGTAGACCCCGAAGGTGATAAGCTCCCGAAGGTGATAGACCCCGAAGGTGATACATAGTAGTCCCATAAATGGGATAAGGATTCTAGAAGACTCTACGATCATAAGAGTATATGTCGTAAGTGATCAAAGAACCAATGAAGCATATGATACGCCATGTAAGTGAAACGCACAGAACATGTAGTACCCGATGCTCCCTAAGGATAACATCTCAAAAAGGGATCCATATAGTACCAATCTGTGTGACCAACGTGACAGTACAAGTAAAGTAATCTACTGCAGGAAATAATTCTAAGCAGGATATGAAATGATCAGAGAATGTACTCGCCTCGATAACCTGAACAACTAATAAGTATAGGGGGGGTCCCACTGAAGCCATAGAGTCCTATTTAAAGCAACACAGGTTACAAGGTGTTCAAGTTGTGATAAATGAATCTCTATAATCAATCTACATTATTCTAGGTTCTTCTAAGTCAAAACAACTCTAGATCGACTCCAGTAAATAATCTAGTCAAACTAGGTCAAGTGTTGACTTACAGTTGACTTTGGGTCAACTGGTCAACTCTGGTCAAACAGGGTCAATTCTAGTCTAATATAAGTTTACTTCGTTATTTGTACGTCAAAACTTATGACACGCAAATCGAGATAAGAAGATTATCGGTAAGGTTGATAATCTTATTATAGTGATCCACGTGTCCAACTTGTCAATTTCAGCGATGTGAGATCACTGGAATTGGCTGATCTCAGTTTCGTTGTACTAATCCCGAAATACGGACATTATATGAATTAATTATTAATTAATTATAAAGGTTAAACTCAGAGAAATTATCAACAAACATTGTCAGACGATGAAATAAATATCGCCAACGTGTCCAGAATGGTCAAATTAGCTAGGATAGCCTACCCACGGTCCAATTTGGACACAAGGGCAAAAAGGTAATTTCGGGTCAAAACGGTGTCCTTGTCGGAGCCGTTTTGCACCGAAAAACGTACAAGAAAACAAGCCTTCAAAATGTAACAAATTATATGTCTACGAAACCAGAATGACGATACGAACCCAACGGTATCTCCAGAATTGGATTCTGTTGACCCGATCTCCATTTGGCCCGTTGACCAGAACTTGGAATTCCGGTTTGTACGGAAATGCGTGCCGGAGCCAAAGTTCTCAAAACTCAGCAAATTACCTGTCAACGAGTCCAGAATGATGATACGAACTCAACGGTATCTCCGGAATTGGTTTCCGATGAGCCGATCTCAAAATGACCCGTTGATCCGGATATTGGTATCCGACTTGCACCGAAATGCGTGCCGAATCCAATGTCCACCAAAACCTAGCAAATTATATGTCAACGAGTCCAGAATGACTACGAACTCAACGGTATATCCAAAATTGGATTCCGATGAGCCGGCGTCAAAAGTTCCGTTGACCCAGAAAGTGGGACCCACTTTGCACCGAAATGCGTGTCCGGGTCCACGTTCTCCAAATCTAACAAATTTTATATGAAAACATGTCAGAACGATGCCACAAGTCTAATGGTGGTGTCAGAAATGAAATCTGGAGTCCCGTGTTCAAAAATGGAATTTTACAAGTTGGAAATTACGAATCGACGGCCAACTTTGGCGTCGAATTCAACCAATCAAACAAGCTCACAATAAACAAAACTGGAGGGTACAAGAGGGTTATACCAGATTCGCACCGGAACTAGTAGCACGCCAAACGAAGCTGCGGTAGAGGAGATACAAGCTGACGAAGTTGGCCCCGCGAAACTGTCCAAATTTAATACAATTTAAACGGTCAACTTGGTGGCTGGTTTTCATGTATCAAACGATAAATTAACAGACAAAAATTGACAGGGATGAAGGTGGATATACCGAAATTGTGACGGAGCGAAGAAATTGCCGATCCAATGGTCGAACTCTCCGGAAAAACGTGTACGAAGTTGCTGCGACGGAGCGCCAAAACGAACTCGACTCCGCGCGCGTCACGACGGGACGTCGTGCAAAACGCACGAATCGCCTCGACGGCGCATCCCGAAGGACGGTGGCCGTCAGGAGACCTAACCCAGGGGTGCACCCGGCCACGTGGGAGGTCAAGCACGTCGGTGTGTGGCCGGCGGCGGTGCTGTAACCGCCCGTAGCGCGCGCGCGAAGGGGCGCACGCTGCTGTCCGATGGTCGCTGCTACTGTAGCTGCGCACGGTGGGGGGCTGCGCAGCCTAGCCCTGCCAGCGAGGGTACTGGGGCGTGCGGCCTCGACGACGCTCGGCGACGGACGGCCACTGAATGAGGAGGTGTGCGGAATGAAGGTGGCGGCGGAATGATGAATGAGAAAGAAGGGATGAGCTGGCCGGGCTGTGCTCGGCCAGGGGTGGCCGAGCCACGGTGGGCGGGTGGTCGATCCAGTGGGAGGAGAGGAGGTCGGGTTCGATTGGAGGTGGTGTGGTGGTTGTGTGATCGAATGGAGAAGGAGAGGTCCTGTGGGGGAGCCGACCGGCGGAGGGCCGTGGCCGACGGTGAACCGGGCCAGGAGGTCGGGGCATGGCCAGGAGAGGAGGCTCGGGGTGGTAGTGGTGATGTTGTATTGCTGCTGTTGGAGTTGGAGTGTTAGAAAATTAGAATAGGTGAGAGAGAGAAAGAGCAATAATTGAAGTGAGAAAAGAGAGAAGAGAAGGGAAATTCCTAAAACTAGGGCCGGCCAAGTGGCTGCTATGGGTTGGGAGGAAATTGATGGATAGGATTTAATTAGGAGGATCAAAAGGCTATGGTTACATATAGGGAAAAATAGGTTATTCCTATAGATTAAAATCAATAGAATTTTTCCATTAAATATTAAAAATAGGAAAAAAATGAATACTTGATATTTTTGGGCAAGAAAATATGAGGGCATTATGATGAGAGTAACATGGAGCTTGGACTGGGTTTGGTCAAACCGGTTGGATGAAAATCAGACATTGAGCAAAATCGATTAAAATTAGACGTTGATGATCATGGGCAAATAAGTAGCACATGGGGATTCCAATAAATGGGACACAAGTGGCGGACGGTAGTAGGCTCAATGTGGGCCATGTCCATAATTGGGGCGGACAGGTTTTGGTCGACAGGGGACCCACAAATCAGTTAGAAGATGAATGTGACGCCGTGGAATGAAATAAAATCGGGTCACGTGTCGAAAAGTTGTGCGAATCAATGGAGCACAAATGACGTGTCTGAGTGGACACGAAGGTCAGGTGAAGAGCGTCTCGAGTAGATTATCAATGAGGAGTTGGTTTCAAGAAACTGACTGTCTTGCGCTCCCAAATTAAAAGTCACGGTAACGTGCTAATAATCAGGAAAAAGTGGAAAAATAAATTAATAATCAATGGTCTAATTCGACCCGAAGTTCTGCGAAGCAAAAAGAGCACAAGGGAACAAGTTTGATGGGACCTATATACCGTCATGAAGGTAATCATGTCCACTCCAAACTCGTGAAAAAGATTTCCAGAGTTGAACATCCCTGATACTCCAAATATCAATGGCACGGGAAAGTACACTTAAAGATAAATAACAGAATAAAATATTTATCAAAACCAATCAATCAGAAAATAAAATAAAATAAAATAAAAAAATCATCCCAAAATTCAGGGTGCTCACACCTACAGTCCACCTAGCTCTCGACCGGCTTCCCTGACCGCCGTGCGTCGAGCCTTGTGTCACGCTCGAGTCGATCTTCGCCACTCCGTTCTCAAGCAGCCATTGGCCAAGAGACCTCACCCGACTTCCCTCTCCTCCACACACGCTGTCCCCTTGTCCACCACACAGCACCGCCAGCCCCGATTTCGAAGCCGGGCCTCCTCCGCCCCTTTTCTGTCCAAACTGGCCACCTCCGTCGTGCCTCCACCGGGTGCCAAAATCGCAGATCCAACATCGCACCTGACCGGCGTTTGGGCCCGTCCCCACTCCGATCTGAGTCGTTCGTCGTGTCAAGTGCGTGCCACACCTCGGAGAAGACCCGACGCCCACTGGACAGCCTCCAGCGCCACCTGGATGCGAGCGCCGTGACGCCATGGCGAGCCCGCATTCCGGTGACTCGTTTCCCTCTGCCGCGCGGTGGCTACGTCGCCTCCACCATCGCGGACCAGTGGCATCGCATCCCTGTGCCGACAGCGGATCATCGCCCGACGAGCTCGGGAAAACCCTCTCGGTGAGCTCCTCTCTGCTCTATTCCTCTCTCTCTCTTATGTTTTCAACTTTGCCCAAAATGTTCTCTCTCCCTTCCTCTGCTGATAAAAGCAACAATAAAGTTTTTATTTTCTTTTTCTTTGTTTTGAGGTGTTGGGCTCACCTATTGGGTGAGTAATGGTTTTGTTTAAATGAGTTTAATTGGGTTTAGCTGAGCCAATAGGGCTGTAGTGAAGGAAAAGAATTAATTTGTATAAAGTTTCAAAGTGTATGTATCGTACTATTGTACAAATTACAGTATTTTATATGTATATACATATATACTGCCATATTAGTATTAATTATTAATATTCTTATTATTGGTTTTATTGATATTAATATTGTTAATCGTTATTAATTTATATGTTAAAGATATTTCTAAAATATATTATTGTCTTATCTTTATGATATTTAAATATGTCTTTTGACCAAATATATTTTTGAAAGAAGGTAATTGTGGCGAACGCTCCCACTGGAAATCGATCTCCTGACCACTCGGGCCGCATGCATCTCGCTTAACCACTATATATAGTTGGATACGGAGCAACAAAGATGACCATAATAGTTGGATATTTCTTCTTATTTTTGTCATTTTGCTTTTTCTAATTATGCATGTTTATTATTGTGTGGTTGTTTTTTTTTTTTTTGAAAAACCAAGCCTACATTAATAATGGACAACATGGACATAATATCAACTAGTAGAAAAACCCTCATTGTTAAATAATAAGTGGGAGAGGATTTTTATTTAGTATAAATCCTATGGTCTCCATTACTGGTTTGTAGGTGATGTAATTATACTTGCGTGTTGGCTTTAGTGCTTTCCTCCATATCGGATGAGTATAATTATGGATCACCAGTACAAACTTCCTTAGGGATAATTGTAGAAAGTTACCTAGTATGTGTTCACTTCTCCATCTGAAGGAACTCATTACAAGGTAATGGACTTAGTATTAAGTAATGGTATACACTTAGATACAAATAATGGTAACCTCCCCATCGGAGTCACTGCAATTATTTGTATGACCAGAGCAAGACCAGCATAATAATTTTATTTGTTATAAAGTTATATTGACATGATAGTAAAATTAATAAGAAAAATCTACTTGAACAAAGTTGAATTTGTATACATCCACACTATCGTGGCATGCTAAATTCATGGTGTTCAAGGTGTTGGTGAATTTCTTATTATTGTTTTGAGGGAATCAATATTTAGTTAATTCAAAAAGTTTTTTTCCCTACATAATTTTATTTATGTGATTCTCAGGATTTCAAAAGTGGGTTCTTTCAGTCCACTTATGGTGATTCTTAAAGAAAACAAACTTACTGGACCTAATTATTTGACTGGAAACGTAATTTAGACATTGTTCTGACTGCTGAGGAGTACAAATATGTACTTGTTGAGGAATGCCCACCTAAGCCTGATGCTAACTCTGATGAAGAGGTCAAAGAGGCTTATAAGAAGTGGAAAAAGGCAGATGAGATGGCGCGGTGTTACATTCTGGCATCTATGTCAAATGTACTGCAACATCAGCATCAGGCCATGGCCACAGCTTATGACATGATGTATAACCTCAAGGAACTCTTCGGACATCAGAATAGAGCAGCTAGGCAGTTTGCTATGAAATATTTGATGAATACAAAAATGGCTGAGGGTACACCAGTAAGGGATCATGTTCTCATGATGATGGGTCATCTGAATGAGATGGAGATCCTTGGAGCTGAAATCGATGGGGAAACCCAGGTCGATATCATTCTCGGGACTCTGCCTAAAAGTTTTGACAATTTCTGCCTTAATTACAACATGAACAAAAGGTTGTATAGTTTGGCAGAACTTGCAAAAGAGCTACAGGATGCTGAATCTCTCTTTAGGCAGAGTGGTCATGTTTTTGTTTCTGAAAAGGCTTCTACTTCTAAGCCAAAAGGCGGTAAGAAGAAGAATAACATTCAGAAACAGGCAAACTTAGCAAAGAAGGGCAAGGGACCTCAAGGCGCGGTGAAAAAGTCGAAAGACAAATGTTTCAAGTGCAAAGTATCAGGACATTGGAAGACTGATTGTCCACTTCTCAAACAAGGGAACAAAGAAGGTATATCTCATTTACTAGTAGTTGAAACATGTTTAGCGGTATTATCTACCGGCACCTGGTGTGTAGATATAGGAGCCACTAATCATGTCTGCAATACATTGCAGGGGTTCCAGGAAACCAGACGGCTCAGTGATGGAGAGATATGCTTATTTATGGGTGATGCTACAAAAGTATCGGCCGTTGCATTAGGAGATGTTACTTTATCTTTTGGTAGAAATAAGTCTTTGACATTGAGAGATTGTCTTTATGCACCTTCACTTAGAAGGAATTTAGTTTCTGTTTCTATGTTAGTTAAGGATGGATATTCAGTTTATTTTAATGACAATATTGTTATTAGAAAGAATAAACATTTTATCTGTTCTGGTGCATTGGTTGATAATTTGTATGTCATTAATCCTATTTTACCCACAATGCAACTTATGGAAATGAATAATATGTCATCTAACTTAAATAAGAGAAAAAAACCTTCTTGTATGAACCAAACTATCTTTGGCACTTACGATTGGGGTATATTGACCTAAGAAGGATTCAAAGACTGGTTGAAGATGGACCTTTGAGTTCATTGGAAGTGGAGGCACTACCAGTTTGTGAATCCTGCTTGGAAGGTAAAATGACCAAAAGGCCTTTTACGGCAAAGGGGTATAGGGCCAAAGATGTGTTAGAATTGGTTCATTCTGATTTGTGTGGACCCATGACTATCCAAGCTAGAGGTGGCTTTGAATATTTTGTCACATTTATTGACGATTATTCAAGGTATGGATACATTTATTTGATGCGCCGTAAGTCTGAGTGCTTTGAGAAATTCAAAGAGTACAAGGCTGAAACGGAGAAACGTCATGGAAAATGTATCAAGTCATTACGATTAGATCGTGACGGCGAGTACCTCTTTGGAGAGTTTATGGATTATTTATCAGAGGCTGGGATTGCATCCCAATTGACTGCACCTGTAACGCCCCAACAGAATGGTGCAGCCGAAAGAAGGAATAGAACTCTTATGGAGATGGTTAGATCAATGATGAGTTATTCGGATTTGCCAGATTCGTTTTGGGGATATGCCTTAGAGACTGCAGCTTATATTTTGAACTTGGTTCCTTCTAAGTCAGTACCTCTTGCTCCCACAGAGCTGTAGATTGGGCGTAAGCCTAGTCTGAAACATGTTCGCATTTGGGGTAGTCCAGCACATGTGCTGAATGGAAAAGCAGATAAGTTGAAATCTCGTACAGAAGTACGCTTGTTTGTAGGCTATCCAAGAGGAACGAAAGGAGGTTTTTTTATAGTCCTAAGGATCAGAAGGTCATTGTTAGCACCAATGCCCGATTCTTAGAGGAAGACTATGTGATGAACCATAAACCCACAAGTAGAGTTATTCTAGAAGAACTGAGACGTGAGACACCAAGTACTTCAGTACCAACAGTACAAGAGGATGAACCACAAATAACTGCACAATGTGTCACAAATGTTACACCACAACCGATAGTGCCTCGTCGTAGTGGGAGGGTTGTGATACAACCTGATAGATATATGTTCTTGGAAGAGTCGTCAGACTTCGTCCCTGAGGAACAAGATTATGATCCCTGTACCTACAATGAAGCACTCCAAGATAAAGATGCAGAGTCTTGGCAAAAAGCAATAATATCTGAAATAGAATCTATGGATTCTAATCAGGTCTGGGAGCTTGTAGAACCACCCGTTGATGTA
>JANAVB010018943.1:0-22453 GCA_029216955.1 Iris pallida
TTAAATTTTGATGATAGATGTTGCATCCGAGTTTGTATTTTCATGGATTTTGTTCATTTTTGGATTTGATGTTCGTTGATAAATTTGAATTGATTTTTGAGTATTTATTGTTGATTTAAATTAATTTTTGTCAAGACGAAATTATATGGGCTAGGTCATCTAAGTTTTGGAAATCTAGTCTTCTACGGTCACATTAGTCAGCATGGTGAGGACATATAGTCTGACTTGGATCTATTTCTCGGGTGTGGGAATTTAAGGTTTTCGCAGCCAAGCTAGCGGCATCGCGAAAATATTAAATACCATGATTCTAGAGGTATGTGCCCAAGTCGAGGACTCTGTGATTATCGTAGCCTTGCTTACTAGTATGACGAGGATTAGGTTACCATTAGCTTGGACAGACGCATATGATTATCAGATTGTACCTAAAGGTTTTCGAACATGTTTTCTCTACTTTGTTTCAGTCCTTCAAAATTTTTTATTAATTGTTTAGTTTAGTTTTGCTTCTCATTATTTAACTTAGGAGTAGTTTTAGCTATTTTCATAAACCTTTGTGTAACTTCTTCTATGAATTT
Organism: Iris pallida; assembly: GCA_029216955.1. Taxonomy (NCBI): domain Eukaryota; kingdom Viridiplantae; phylum Streptophyta; class Magnoliopsida; order Asparagales; family Iridaceae; genus Iris; species Iris pallida. Next base: position 573 of record JANAVB010018943.1, read on the forward strand.
CTTCTTAATACAATGAATCAATGATTTGCTAAACCTTATTTGGATCTGATATTAGCTCTGATTTTAAATGGTTTCCTCTTTTAAAACGGATAAGTAGAACATATTTTATTACCATTTCTTTTCCTGCCAATATTTTAGTACCATCATTCCTTGTCTTATACAACTATCCTGATTATATCAATTCCGTCTCGTATCTCATTCTGTCAGCTGTACTTGAAATCTTGAATCTGGATATCGTTTATATCTGAGAAATGTTGAGGAAGTGACGTAAATAATCTAGTATGGAAATGACGTAATTGGTTATCATGTGATGATTTTGTAGGAATCAAAATGTTGGATGTCAAATGTGAAAAATTCGAAATGGAGATGTGGTAAAGGTTTAGAATGGAATCGAGTGAATGTTATCAATTTAAAATCAATCGTAGAAAATTTTGGTTATGAGTAACTCAGGGATATATTTCAAAAAAAAAACTAATGAGGATATCAGAGGTCAATCTAGTTTTGAGGACTAGAAAATCTTGGTTATTGATTCTTGGGAACTATTACAAGACTATGTAGAAACATAGAGATGGAAAGAAGAATTTAATTGTATTCTATGATTATGAGAAGTTGAACCAGATATTGTAAGAGAGTGACTAGAGACAGAGAGAACACAAGAATTTTAAGCTATAGGAATTATTTTAGATGATTGGAGAAATTGTAGAATCCCAAAGGAATATTTGAAGGTGAACGTTGAAGAAAATATGAAGGTTGATTTATAGACAAGAATAAAATTGGTATGACATAGTGGTATTGGAGTTGAGTAAATACGAGACTCGAATTTAAACAAGTTCAAAGATTTCATAAATGGATTTAGTGGTTTCGGATCTAATTTAGAACGAGGTGAAGGAATTTGGAAAAAAAAAAATTTGATAAATAAGTGTTGACTTCTAAATAAGACGGGTATGTTTTGTGGAAATATTTTTAGAAGTTAAATTTGTCTATGTGATCATGGTAAAGGTTTAGATGACTAAAGGTTATAAAATTTCAATGATAGTCATATGGAGGTTGATTTTCATATTGGGACTAGAAAAAAAATTATGTATATATAGTTGGCAAATGATAAACTGATAGTATTAGAGAGAGATGATTTACTGGCTTCTTATGAAATCTTCTTATTTTTCTCAAAAAGGGTTTTCCAATATCATTGAATCCTAGTTTCCTTGATCACGACCAAATCGACTCCGATTTTCTTTTCATCATAATAATATCTTGGGTTGTACTAAATTAAATTAAATTTGGTTATGACCTGAATCTCCATCCTTGTATGCTCGTTCTCAGACCTTGTTGAACTGTCCTCCATATTGCCTAAATTTTGATTTTCCCAATTTGATCAACTTAGATCGTGTCGAGACTAAATATTATATATATATATATTGTAATTGAATTTCATGCAATTGACTTTCATTCTTTAGCTTGTGATTTGATTTTCTTGATTTGTACCCCTTTTAGATAATTGGTAGTTACCTTTATTTTATTTTTTGATGAGTACCAGTTTCATATAGGATGGTAGACCGCCTTACAGTTTTGATGATTTGTTATTTCTGTAACTTTTTCGTTTAGCACCCTAGATTGCTTGTGTGTTTTGATACCTTATGACCGATTCAGTTAGCATGACTAGTATACCTAGATGAGACTTTCACTACCACCATATGCCATGACCCTGTATGCCATTCTTTTTTTGATGGTATGATTTGTTTTAGTTCTGGGACTTTGATTGTGGGGGTTTGACCTAGTGGGAGTATGGACATTTTAATTTCGAGGAGGAAATTTTTATAAGGTGGGTAGGATGTGAGCAGCCTGAATTTTGGGTTGATTTTTTTTCATTTTATTTATTTTCTGATTTATTGGTTTCGATAAATAATTTATTATGTTATTTCCTTAAGTGTGCTTTTCCGTGCCATTGATATTTGGAGTATCAGGGATGTTCAATTTGGAAATCTTCTTCACGAGTTTTGGAGTGGACGGATTACCTTCTTGACGGTATATAGTGTCTCACTCAAACTTGTTCCCTTGTGCTCTTTTTGCTTCGCTGAACTTCGGGTCGAATTAGACCATTTGATTATTAATTGATTTTCCACTCTTTTCCTTGATCATTTTTAGCACGTTACCGTCACTTTTAATTTTGGAGCGCAAGACCAGTTAATTTCTTGAAACCAACTTATCATGCTCTACCTTAGATGTGATTGAGACTGTATCTGCTATGTCACCACCATTCAGGGAGTATAAACTGCTTAGCATTATATGTTAGATGTGTGACCTAGGACAGCGTTCTACGCGACACTGCGGCATAGGCTGGGGTCGTACGTTCTCGTACCCTAACAGTGGGTGCGGGTCGTGACATGCCCATTATTTGTATACAAATGTGATATGACACAATCTGGCATGAACAACATGACATGGAATTTTGGCATAAATTTGGGGTGTCTGTGTTATGTAACACGATACAACATAACCCAGAGAATGTATAAATTTGGATTACTTGTGCTTCCTATGGAGACACAAAAAATATGATCTAGATACATCGTTTGTAGATAAACATGTCCATGCATACATATAACAATATCTATATTGTACAGAATCCTAGGTTTTTAAAAAGTGTTGCATTTCTAATTAATCGTCTCCTTATCATTCGTTTTGTCCATGCAACCTAGATAATGATATAATCTCAAAATTAAACATTAAAGACAAGTTTCTCTTGAAAGAAATACCGAAGTTTGCCCTTGTGAAATTTAATTTTAGTAACTTGCATGACTACGAAGAACCTTAGACTTGATTAGTGGTGGTTGTGAGATTTTGTCATTGTCAGACTTACTAGCATGACTATCCCGAACTCTTTGCAAGCCATATCAGGTTGAATAGTATCTTGAGAGATTTATCATTATGCATAGAGATTTTGTTACAATATATTCTACATGAGGGAGATATCAATCTTAGTAGTCAGTAGCGGTCTTTCACAAGGTGACCCTTGCTACCTACACTCATGGAGCTTTTCACTTTACTACTTCTAACCATCCTATAAATATTCTTTGTGTTGGATTTGTATCTTCACCTTATTTATCCACGCCTTACTGTACTTGTGTCCTGCACGAGGGTCTTAAAAGATTTAAACCTCTTGATTTGGATTAATTATTCTTGGGATTGTTCTGCAATTCATACTACTGCATAATGTATAGGATGGTACGATTAGAACTGGAGGAATTGCCCAATACTCAATATTAGGATTTGGTTGCTAATATTTCTTTATTTATTTTGTACTACTTTGTCTGTTAATTTACTTATAAATATAATAACTCCGAAGATGATTGTATCTCCAATTATCTCCTCCGCTCAAGGGACATGCATCACTTACAATAGCTTCCATATTGACATTACCAAGAAAATGGAATTTTATTTTCTCAACCAAATAGTTTTTCATCAGTATTATTAGTGAGTACATTTACTTTTTCGCTTTGGCAATTTATTCATGAAATATATATGATTTGTCATTGTTAAAATTCGTAGTTAATTGGAAGCAACGCCATATGATCATTTGTGTACCTTATTATTATTGTCATCATAACAATATTTTATGTGTTATGGATTGTTTCCCAAATTTCCTCACCAAATTTTCTTGGGAACTATTCCTACTTATGTACATTATGCCAGGTGTATTTGTTGACACTTGGTATTTGAATATGGAAAAACTTGCTACTATTGGAAGAACCATGGTGGTGGGCTTAATAAGATAGTTGTTTAGTCTTGCCTTATCAGCATGATCACAAGTTCCTGCTACTAGGAATGTGAATCCCTTAGGAAGAAGTATGTGATATCTTTAAATGAAGTTTATTTGTACATGCTATTTTTGGTTATGGTGGCATAATTATATATTCATTATTTGAGGAAAAAACAATAGCTATCATAAAAATAAAAATTAGTGACATAACTTTTTGATTTTATTAAAAATATTCTCCATTTTTTCTTTATACTTTCAGTACGTAAAGTTTTACTTTTTGTCTTGACCAAATGGATTTTGTAATTTATGTATTATGTCTTCTTTTCTCTATATTTAATGGATGCTCTACTTTGTATTTTCAACATTTGCTTTGTATAATACAAAACCTTATCAATTAGGGAATTGTATCATCAATAATTTAATCCTAAATATTGCATAAGAAGGAATAAATGCCTAAACCTAGAAAGATAAAAATGATATGACCGTCGAAAAATTCGCTTGTTCAGAACGACAAAAAATCTTAAAATACTTGTAAGGAGGTCAAGCTGGAAAAGTTTCTTAATATACTTTTTGAGATGATAACTAACCGTTGGCGTCATATGACAACATTCCATGTAAATTATAGTGAATAAATAACTATTTGAATTGCCTCGATTCGGCGAAAGAGATGGCCTAATTTTTTTGTAGTATATTTTTCCACTTATTTATGTGATGATTTCTCTTCGATTTTGAACTGAAAGGTAACATGTTCTGATTTTATTGAAGTTCTTACGTTCATATTTTGCCCTATTTTTATTCACAAATACGACACAATCAGGTATGAACAGCATGACATAGAATTTTGGTATGTCGATTAGAGTTGCCATGTTGTGTCTAACATGACACAAACATGATATGGAAATGGCATAAATTTGGAGGTTTGTTGCTTCCTAGGGAGACACAAAATGTGATACAGAGTAGAAAGAGGTTTGATTGATAGCTATAATGTTAATTGTTAAGATTTGTTGAGATGGAACATCGAAAATGATACAACACATTCTTGGCTAGTCCTAAATCGAGTCGCACATGCTATTATGCTATTTTGCATATCTGAGTTGATCTGACATGGTTTTAACCATTATGCCTATAAATTATTTGATTATGAAAGGTACCAGGCTGAACTGATACATATTAGCATTTTATTTAAGTTTTGGTTCAAGTATTCAAAACTAGACCAAAGTATATCCCCCTTTGTGGTCCTCCAGCATCCTTTCTTCCAGGTGAAATTATGATCCTTTTAACATTTTTAAGCAACAGACTATTTATTGATGCCCTTCTTTCTCATGCGTTGATTGTAATAGTATGTCTTGTTTTTTATAATGAAAGCCATGTTATTACATGCCACCATCTTCCCCTGAGAGCAATAGGGATACCAAGTACACTTCCATATAGTTTGTTACTTTACTAAAGCTTATCCTTCAGCATACATTGTTTTACTTATGATTTGTGATTGCAATTGTGAGGTGTTATCGTAATTTGAACTGCAATAATCGATTAATGAACTAAGAAGGGTAACCTTTATGTTGCATGGAAATAATCATTTTTGAATCGGCCATTGTTGCATTAACATCAGTTTTGTCTAGTCTATGCACTGGTTCTTTATGCATGCATGCACACTTTCCTGAAAATATTGTTTACTTTTAAAATATGGATTCAGTCAACTATGACTGCTATTAAGTCTATGAAGGCACACCGTATTAGATGGCACCAGAAGTAATTGTTCAGAGAAAGCATAGTTTGTAAGTGTTGACACATTTCTCCCTTGTTATATACAACATCAAAATGCAATCTTTTAAGGTTTGATCATTTAGATTTTTTGGCTTAAATGTGAATTTATAAGGTAGTAGAACATTTTAAAGCACTTTGAAAATATATTAGCAAAAACCAAAGTTGGATTCACATACAATTTATATAGGTACCAAATCCACCCACCCCCCAAAAACAATTAACACACACACATGTTGTAACTCCACTTTTCTTAAAATTAGAAATTCGGTCATTTCTCCTATTAGTCTATCATATTTCTATTATATAGTTACCTATTTACTACATTCACTATTGAGTAGATTATGATTATCTATATATCATTTTATGAATTATTCTATCTCATTATTCTTTCAAATAATTTTCCTATTATTAATCAGCCCAATGTCATGAGGCCATGCCTTATTCGTTAATTCTTATAGCTAATCTTTGTGGAAGCCAAAGCAACCACCCCAACCCATATAAACTATTCTGATTAGCCCAGCCAACCAGTTATCACACAAACCTATTTTAGCCAAACATAAATTCCAAGCCTACTGTATTTTTTTTTTCCTACTGTATTTTGGAAACCCAAGCCCACAAACCATTTGAGCCTCAAATTGTTATCGGGTCTATATCAAACTACCGTTTAGGACCCAACCCGATCCAATTACATTATAACCATCTCTTTTCTTCCTCGTTCAGATCTGAACAAGAAAATCCCCTCTCCTTCCATCCATTTTCTTTATTTTCCTCGTCTAAATAATGCATTCCCAGGCTCAACCACATGCCTAGATGAATCCAATTGCATCAGTTAGTTACTTAGCTGCAATTGATCAAGCTACGTCACTCAATCAGCCACCTCATTGCAATTTGCCACGTCAGCCCTGACAGTCGTTACACAGCCTGTCCATCAGAGCTGGAGGAGGCAACTGCCTATAAAAGAAGAGGAGAAGAATGAGAAGTTATGTGAGCTATCTTCATTTTTCCTAGTGCAAATTACTTTAGCTATTACCTGCAATTTCCTCGCAATTTCCTTTGTAGATCTGTTCTTCCATTCAATAAAGTAGTTTCTTCTCCAATTTGCTTGCTAGTGTCAAATACAATGAAATCACCACCTGTTCCTGGAAATTTAGGTCGAGGACCTACCAATTTGGTATCAGAGCTGGATCCAATTTCTGAAGGAACTTTGGATCACAGTTCGAGCAGCCATGCCTCTCGAGAGACTGCTCATGAGGAGCACATCACTGGAGGTGAAGGAGATTTCTTGCCATGGAAGGTACAATCCAACAACTCAGAACTACTATGAATGCTCAATTCGAGAGATTGTTAGAAGAATTGACCAGATCTAGAGTTGGATCTGAACAAGGGATGGGAAATTTTGGTACGAATGCTACCAACAATTTCCAAAATTCCCAAGGAATGTATACTCCACCAACCCCAGTGTATCCTGCCACAAATTTTCCAAACTCCCAAGCAATGGGAATGGGAAATCCTTATAGCACTGGGCCAATGGTGTTTCAAACACCTCAGCCTGCACAAATGAATATGCAACCCCCCTTTTGCTCCCAAGGGATGGGGAGTCCTGTGGTTCCTATGCAAATGGGACCTCAAGTGCCTTTTGGAACTCAAGGAGTAGCCAATCCAACTGTTCCTGTACCAATGCTGCAACATACACCATTTGTTAATCAAGGGGTGGGCAATTCAGTTAATAATGCTCAAATTCCTATTATTCCTGCACATACTCCTCTGAATCATCAGAGGAATAATTTTGGTCTACAACATCAACCACAGACCATGGGGCATCCCAACTTTCGATTGAAGTTACCTGAATATGATGGAGCAGGAGATGTAGAAGAATGGTTGATGAGAGCAACCAATTACTTTAATTTCTATAATGTCTCAGAGTGGGACAAAGTTAAGTTTTGCTCAGTCCAGCTCAAAGGGACTGCATACTGGTTTAATTGGGTAATGAAAGTAAAAGGAGGATTCATGTCTTGGAATGAATTTTGCCAGAGCATTACAATACAATTTGGGCCCTCACAATTCACTGATTATGCTATGGATCAAATTACTCAAGCAGGAAGGGACTGTGTTGGATTATAATCTGCAATTCCAGCAGTTATCCAATAAAATACAAGGGGTTCCTGAGGCATTTTTGATCAGTCATTACATGGCTGGTTTGAAGGAGGACATCAGGTATGAAGTTCAATTGACCAATCCTAATGAATTACTCACTGCTATGAACATGGCCAGATTGCAGGAAGCCAAGTGGCAAGCTGTCAAGAAGCTGCATAAATTTAGCTCATATCCTGTGAAGTTTTCAGGGAGTCAACACACTAATGTGCATGCTAATGAAGAGACAAGAAAACCTCCTAACAGCAATCCTTTAAATTCATCTACAGGGAAGGTGTTTCAAACTCCCACCATATCTCCTAGTGAGCTGGCTAGGAGAAGAGGATTGGGGCTCTGTTACTTGTGTGATGAAAAGTGGTATAAGGGGCATAGATGCAAAGAAAAGAAGCTGTTTATGCTTATGGCTGATGAAGAAGAACCAGAAGAACAAGACCCAGGATTAGAGAACAATGAAGAGAAGGGTGTTGCTACTGGCTCTTTTTCCATTTCACTCCAAGCTTTGTGGTAGCTTGCATCCATCTACCATGAGGTTGAGGGAACCATTCAAAATAGGCCTGTCATAATCCTAGTGGATTCAGGGTCTACACATAGTTTCATTGACTTAAACTTCAGTGAAAGATTACAATTGACTGCAAGTAATAGAGAAACTTTTGAAGTTTGGTGGCAAATGGAGATAGGTTGAAAAGCACAGGAGTATGCTTGGGGGTGAAGATAGATTTCAAGGCAAGAAGATTATTACAGATCTATTACAGCTACCCATTACAGGCTGCCAAGTGGTACTAGGAGCAAATTGGCTCCGTACCCTAGGAAACATCATCTGGAACTTCATGGAGCTTAGTATGGAGTTTACTAAAGATGGAGAAGTGCAAACATTCAAGGCCTTCAAACAGACAGTACACAATTTCTAGAGCCACACCTCAAGGACATGAGACAAGGGTCTCAAATCTATCTCATTCAACTATGTTCGACTCAGGTGAACTCAACAACAGAAGAAAAGAAGACCCAGAGTTATCAACACTGCTGTACAAGTTCCAAAAACTCTTTGAAGAGCCAACTGGGTTACCCCCAAGAGGCTGTTTGACCAAAAATACCTACAGTAGCTGGAACTCCTCCAGTATGCAGCAGGCCTTATAGGCATCCCTATGCTCACAAGAATGAGATTGAAAGACAAGTCAAAGAAATGCTAGACACTGGGGTCATCAGACCCAGCAATAGTGCTTACTCTTCTCCAGTTATCTTGGTCAAGAAGGCATGGCTCCTGGAGGATGTGTATAGACTATAGAGCACTAAATCATCACACCATCAAAGATAAGTTCCCAATTCCATTCATAGATGAACTTTTTGATGAATTACATGGTTCATGTTATTTTTCTAAACTAGATTTAAGATCTGGTTATCATCAAGTTAGAATGTCAGAAGAGGACATTCACAAAACTGCTTTTAGGACCCATGAGGGTCACTATGAATTCCTTGTTATGCCTTTTGGGCTTACTAATGCCCCTCTACTTTCCAAGCTTTGATGAACTCTGTTTTTAAAGAATATCTAAGGAATTTTGTCTTAGTATTCTTTGATGACATTTTGATATACAGTGCCACAAAGAAGGAACATCTTACTCATTTAGAGAAGGTGCTTCAAAAGTTAGAAGATCATGGGCTCAAAATTAAAAGAAGCAAGTGTAGATTCCTGCAACAACAAGTGGGATATTTGGGACATGTAATATCTCAAGAAGGAGTGCAAGTAGATGAAGAGAAAATTGCTGCTGTCAAAGAATGGCCTCCACCCAGCAACATCAAAGAATTAAGAGGATTCTTGGGGCTTACAGGCTATTATAGAAGATTTGTCAAAGGCTATGGAGGAATTGCTGCCCCTTTAACTCAACTATTAAAGAAAGACTCCTTCCAGTGGGGAGAACAAGCTGAGCAGTCTTTTGACAGGCTTAAAGAGGCATTAATCAATCCACCAGTTTTATGCATGCCAGATTTCACACAGGAATTCACTCTTGAGTGTGATCTTCAGGACAGGCATAGGTGCAGTACTCATGCAAGGTGGCAGGCCTATTGCTTATCTCAGTCAACAATTGAAAGGTAAAAATCAAATCCTATCAACATATGAGAAAGAAATGCTTGCTATACTGTTAGCCATTAAGAAATGGAGCCAATATCTCTGGGGAAGGGTCTTTGTTATCAAAACTGACCACATGTCTTTGAAGTATCTATTAGAGCAGAAAGTCTATACAGAATCACAGTACAAATGGGTTCTTAAGCTGTATGGTTATCACTTCAGAGTAGAATATAAAAAAGGGAAGGAGAACATAGCTGCAGATAGCTTATCCAGGAGGAATGTTGCTCAGTTAACAGCTGTAACAGTGGTCAATGCTGACTGGATTGACATGTTCAAGCAACAGATGCAAGATTCTCAATATTACCAAACTCACTTGAGTAAATGGGATCAAGGGGCTCTTGATAATAGTAAGTTCTCTGTTAAAAACTGTTATATTACAAGAACAGACTCTTTATAGATCCTGAATCTGAATTTGCTAAGATGATGATCACTGAACACCATGACATGCTACAAGGAGGGCATTCAGGAGTGGTTAAAACACTACACAGGTTGAAGAAATCTTGTTATTGGAAGGGCATGAAGAAAGCTGTACAGACTTACATAAAAAACTGTGAAGTATGTCAAAAGAATAAGGTTGAGAATGTTTCACCTGCTGGACTCCTACAACCTATTCCCATACCTGACAGAGTTTGGGAAGACATCTCTATGGATTTCGTAGAGGGATTACCAAGCAGCCATCAGAAAACTACTATAATGGTAGTGGTGGACAGGCTCACTAAATATATACATCTTTTTTCTCTCAGTCACCCCTACACTGCAGCCATGGTTGCTCAAGTTTTTGTTGATGGAGTGTTCAAATTACATGGAATGCCAAGATCTATAATTTCAGATAGAGACCCAGTGTTCACAAGTCAATTTTGGAAGGAATTCTTCAAACTACAAGGAACTCAGCTCAGGTATAGCACTGCCTATCACCCCCAATCAGATGGACAGACAGAGGTCACTAATAGATGCATTGAAGGCTATCTCAGGTGTTTCTGTGGACATAGGCCCAAGGAGTGGAGTAAATTCCTCACTTGGGCAGAGTATTGGTTTAATACTAATTGGCACTCTGCTACCAGAACAACCCCTTTTGAAGCACTCTATGGCAGACCACCACCTCATATCCTCACATATGTGACAGATGCTGTGCAAGATAGGGAAGTTGCTGAAGCTTTATCATCCAGAGATCATGTTCTACAACTCCTCAAGGATAACTTACACTTAGCTCAAAGTCGAATGAAGAAGTTTGCTGACTTACATAGAACTGACAGATCTTTTGAACCTGGGGACTGGGTTTACTTGAGGTTGCAACCATACAGACAAACGTCTGTAGCTCAAAAAAGACCCCAGAAACTTTCTCCCAAGTACTTTGGTCCCTACCAAGTACTGGCCAAGATAGGAGCAGTAGCCTACAAATTGCAATTGCCTGAAGGATCTCTAATACATCCTACTTTTCATGTGTCTCAACTGAAAAAGAAGCTGGGGGCTACTGTATCTGTTCAACAACACCCCCAATATTTTGAAGAACTCATATTAGAACCTGACTTCATCTTGGAGGAGGCTAGTACAAAGAAGAACAAGGCTAGTTGACCTCTTAGTTCAATGGAAAGAAGGGACTAAAGAGAGTGCTACATGGGTTCCTTATGAGAGGTTTATCAAAGATTTTCCTCATTTCGACCTTGAGACAAGGTCTGTTTAAGAAGAGGGGAGTTGATGCATTCCCAGGCTCAACCACATGCCTGGATGCATCCAATTGCATCAGTTAGTTACTTAGCTGCAATTGATCAAGCCACGTCACTCAATCAGCCACCTCATTGCAATTTGCCACGTCAGCCCTGACAGTCGGTTACACAGCCTGTCAATCAGAGCTGGAGGAGGCAACTGCCTATAAAAGAAGAGGAGAAGAATGAGAAGTTATGTGAGCTGTATCTTCATTTTTCCTAGTGCAAATTACTTTAGCTATTACCTGCAATTTCCTGCAATTTCTTTGTAGATCTGTTCTTCCATTCAATAAAGTAGTTTCTTCTCCAATTTGCTTGCTATTGTGTCAAATACAATGAAATCACCACCTGTTCCTAGAAATTTAGGTCGAGGACCTACCACTAAACGACCGGCCAGCGAGAGCGCGGCCAGGGATCAGGACGGTGACTCTTCCAGAGGCTCTTTGATGCTTCGCCGCCACGACTTAGGTGGAATCATCCCCGCCATTCAATCCCATCGACATAGCCCCGATCGATCGACGTCATCCATCTCTAACGGCCGTCGATTCCTCCTTCACCTATAAATAGACCCTCGTCTTTGTTCTTCTCCATCGCAGCGAAGCTCTGCCAAATTCTCTACTAACTCCTTCTCTTCTTCCCCTCATTATCGAAGCTCTGAAGATCGAGCCATTGTGTGGTCATCGTATGTTCGAGTGACGACTAGGCGGAGTGCGGTGGCGATCGTCCCAGTCCAACCACGAGTAGGTATAATTCGTCCCCTTTCCTTCGTTTGTCTCCTCTCCGATCTGGTGAAATCCTAAGCACCGTGTTCTCCTTTGAGTAGTTGGTGTGCACCTCCGACAGAGACGACGAAGTCTTCTTCAAGCACTGTTCAGTCGAGTTCGATCGAACCAGTCGATCTGGTGAGTTCCTCTCCTCCATCAAATATTCTATTGTTTGAATTTATCGACCTTGCTCTGATATATATGGATCATTGCAACGATCGATTCTTCGAACTGTTGATTGATCAATTATGCCAGTTCAAGGAACTGTTCATCCTCAAGCTCTGTTTGATGTCTTCAATCCTGGCGAATAAGTGTTAAGGACAGGGTCAATCTTCGACTGAATTGTTGATAAGGGCGAAACCAGGAATTCAAGTTGCCCTGGACTAAACTGAAAATATGTTATACTTAGTAAAAAAAGGACAATATAAGACATCATCAATTGAAACACTCATGTATGTTAATGAAAATTTAATTTCCACAAAACTAACCCAAAAAAAACTCCAATATGTTTATAAAAGATGGTTTAACAAAAAAAAGATTAATTGAAACACTCATGTATTCTTACACAAAAAAAACTCCAGTAGCTCATTTCAGGATCCTGTTCTTACAAGAGAAAAAAGCCAAAGAATGAAGCATGGACATGGTCATGGATAAAGCCTAGCTACCTACATAAATTTTACTTCTCAAAATAAACATAATTAGGATAGTGATGACTCGTTTTATGCAACCACTAGAGTCTGGACATAGACTTGTAACTATATTTTGTTTTGCTTTACTTTAACACTCCAGTAGCGCATTCCAGGATAAAGGTGGCTTTCTCATTCAATATAGATTTTGCCATTTGGTTCAGGCTACAAACAAACAGCATAAAATTTCAAACACTCCAGTATGTCACGTACAAAAGTTCGCGCCCCACCGAGACGGATTTGCATGACTTTGCACGGGCCAAGGTTATACGGGAAGCTTCCAGAACATTCTAGAAGATGGCGAAAGGCTCTAGAAGATTGTGGATCTCTCCGGAAGGCCCAAGATCGTTCTAGGAGGCCCAAGAAGCTTCTGGAAGGCCCTTAAAGTTTCCTTTTATGTTGCTAGGGAATAAACCTGGAATATGCCATTCCAGTTATGGTAGAAAGTAATAACCCTTGGAATATTCCTTCCAGGACTTTCCTTGTATTGCTCTATGAGCACTAATAAAAGGGAGGCTTTCATTTGTTCCTCACCACCCAAAGTTGTAGCCTTTTCTAGTATAGTGAAGTTTTAATTTTCCACTCTCTCTCTCTCTTTTGCTCCACATTGTTCTAATATCGCCTTAGCGATCTAGCTAACGGGTTCGGAAGGCTTGCACGACTCTTCGAGGAGGAAGATAGTGTGCCGCACGGGACAAGGTGCTAGCAAAACACTAAGTCCGTGACAAGTGGTATCAGAGCGAAGGTCGGTTGGTTCTATGTCGACATCCGAGAATGTCCAGGAGGGACCCGCGTCGCCTAAGGAGGCGCACGCCAAGACGCATTAGAGGGGCAAGCGCAAGGAGTCCGCGGTGGAGCGTAGCCTTGGGTCTTGCCGAACGTGTCGAGGTCTTGGAGACGGGTTCGAGGGACATGGAGATGCGCATGGGCTCCGTGGAGCAAAGCAACACGAGACTAGAAGAGCACTTCGATGGGAGAGAATGACGTCGCTTCGTCCATGGCAATCTTTCGGAATAATTCCAAGAGGTCCGATCCGTACTTAAGGAGGAGCTCAAGGGGCATCGCACGGAGATTGAGGACTTGCGTAAGAAGGTCCAAGGCTACGAGGAGCTGAAGACCGTGGTCGAGAGTTGCGGAGAACTCAAGACCAAAGTTGCCATCTTAGAAGGCCGTTGCGAACGGTGGACCTTCGAGTAGGGAGGCACCAAGGCGAAGGAAGATCCCTGAGCTAAAATCCTTCAGCGGGGTGCGTGATGCTAAAGAAGTTGAGAACTTCTTGTGGAACATGGAGCGATACTTCAAGGCGTTGCACATCAACGATAACGCCGAAAAGGTGGATATTGCTCCACTCTACTTCACAGACGATGTGATGTTGTGGTGGCGTCGAAGGTGCATGGAAGCCGAGAAGGGTTTGTGTTCGATAGTGACTTGGGAGGATCTCAAGAAGGAGATCAAGTCCCAGTTCTATCCAGAGAATGTGGAGTTTGCAGCGAGGCGGAGCTTGCGCAACTCAAGCATGCCGGGACGATCAAGGAGTACATCGCAGAGTTTACACGCTTGATGCTCGCGATATCTAGCATAGGCGAGGAGGATCGTTTGTTCTACTTCCTCGATGGACTCAAACCTTGGGCGGCTCGAGAATTGCAACGACAGAGGGTGCAAGACTTAAACATGCTGTGGCAGCAGCTGACGGCTCGTCGAGTATATATGGGACGACAACGATGCCGAGGCCAAGCCAAAGTCCACCAAGGAGAATGGTGGGGAGAGCAGGAGAGCTCTCCAAGGAGGGTCCGTCCGAGCGAAAGAAGCACGAGAAGGTCCAACCCGAGCGAGCTTTTCGTGCTACATATGCGGAGAGAAGCACTTTGCTCAGGATTGTCGAGTAGGAACATGCATATAAATATCGTCCAAAGCGAGGAGATGGAGGTCGAAGAGTGCGAAGTGGAAGCGCACATGGGAGCATTGCTTACTCAACGCCGTGAAGACCAAATCTGCTGTGTCGAAGGCTCCGAACAGGGAGCTCATGTACGTTGATGCGAGGATCAATGGCATGCACACAGGCGTTGGTAGACACGGGCGCCACTCATAACTTCATCACGGCGTGGAGGTCCGTCGCTTGGGTCTAGCCTTGGCGGAAGATTCAGGCATGATGAAGGCCGTCAATACGGAGGCATACCCCGTGCAAGGGGTAGCCAAGGGGGTCCGTATAACGGTGGGAAATTGGTCGGCTGTTGCCAATTTCACCGTTACGGCGGTGGATGACTTCAAGATGATATTGGGCATGGATTTCCTTATCGCGGCTAAGGCGATTCCGATGCCACATCTGGGAGTTGTCGGCTTCATGGAAGAAGGCTCATCGTGCATGGTGAAAGGTGCACGAGGTAAGTCTTCGAAGGGAAAGCTATCTCGTTATTCAGCTCAAAGAGGTGGCAAAAGGGAGACGGCATACCTAGCGTGCTCGAGAAGAAGGAAGGCTTCGAGGAGAAAGGACTTTCGTGCGAGGCCAAGGGTGTTGCAAAGGGCGTCCCGAGGAACCACTTCCGCGGAGGGAGGTGGACCGTGCTACCAGCTGGGCTCGAGGGCAGAGAAGCATGTCGCAAGCTGCACGGGCAGAAGTGATGAGGCGGAGTAACTCGCGCAAGGAGTTGCTCAAGGCTCGTGAGAGACATTCGGGACAACAGACTTACAAGGGGGTTCGCATGCGCGGAGGTGTGCGAAACCATGTGCAGCCACGAGACGAGGGGAACCAACGACTCGACAATTCGCACGAGATTCGTCATGTCCCGAGGAGGGCACGGACCGAGGTCAGAGTTGGTACGACAAACCAGTTTGCTTCCGATCTTGAGGAGAAGATGGACAAAGGGAAGCACCGCACAAGATTTGCTGCACCCGTCGACGAGGGCGTCGCGCAAAAGGTGGGGGAGAATGTCACGTACAAAAGTTGCACCCCACCGAGACGGATTTGCATGACTTTGCACGGGCCAAGGTTATGCGGGAAGCTTCCAAACATTCTAGAAGATGGCGAAGGCTCTAGAAGATTGTGGATCTCTCCGGAAGGCCCAAGATCGTTCTAGGAGGCCCAAGAAGCTTCTGGAATGCCCTTAAAGTTTCCTTTTATGTTCTAGAATAAACCTGGAATATGCCATTCCAGTTATGGTAGAAAGTAATAATCCTTGGAATATTCCTTCCAGGACTTTCCTTGTATTGCTCTATGAGCACTTATAAAAGGGGGAGGCTTTCATTTGTTCCTCACCACCCAAAGTTGTAGCCTTTTCTAGTATAGTGAAGTTTTAATCTTCCACTCTCTCTCTCTCTCTCTTTTGCTCCACATTGTTCTCAATATCGCCTTAGCGATCTAGCTAAGCGGGTTCGGGAAGGCTTGCACGACTTTTGAGGAGGAAGATAGTGCGCCGCACGGGACGAGGTGCTAGCAAAACACTAAGTCCGTGACAAGTAGCTCACTTTAACACTGGTACACAGGCCGATTGATGTATTACAAACAGAGAGCATAAAATTTCAATGTTCTACATATTTGATCAATCATAATAAACAAAAAAGTCGATAAACATAAACATATGACAAGGTAAATCAAGCTTCCTATTAATTTTAGAATTATGACAAAGGTCTTTAACTTCATGAACTGTCGATATTAAGCCTGATCGAAACTTTAAGTTTGATCATATCAGTCAATGTTCTGCAGATTTTTTTACCCAAAGAGTAACAGCAGCCTGTAGAGACATTAGAACAAACAATCGGCGATCCATAGCCCATGCTTGCGCCCGTGAACAGAATTTGAAACCGAAGGTGAATATGAGGGGAGGAGAGAAGCTGCCATGGTTAGTTATAGAGAGAGGTTGAGTGAGAGATGAGTTCTCTAAATTTTTTAAAAAAATTGCAGCAGCTAAGCATAACTATGTGCGGGCGGTGTGTGGGACTTGGGGTGGGCTGAACAGTTGGATATGTGTTTTATTTCACAGATTTTTTTTGAAAAATTTAGGGTGGGCTGGAGCCCACCCTAGCCCACATCATAGTTCCGCCCATGATTGTTGAGTCAAATTTCTCTATTTAAATCTCTGGATTACTATACGAACCCAATGTTGTATGTCTTTGTTCTTTGGATTCTCAAATTCCTGATCGAGGAATACAAAAGAGTCCTATAAATCTACTTATTTTTGCCTATCAAGTGATCGAGGTTATGTCTTAGCCAGTATTTCTATGAATTTTGGACACAGGACAGCCGTGTCGGACTCTGTAGACACGAATTATGCATCCTTGTTCAGGTATATACCCCTTATTCTTATATTGCATACTTTGTTCAAGTCTTGGTGACACTAAGCCATCTACTAGGGACAGACACGAGGAATTAGTTCAGACTTGTGTTGGATCGACACAGTTGATGTTGTCAGAGAGCAAGTGCTCATGACACTGGAATGATATGTAGATACTGTCCTTGTGTCTTGCTGCCATCGAGTGGCCGAGGATACAGAGTGACACTGGCTCTGTATTATAAATACAGCTTGAATTGAGAATAGCTGTTGTAGTAGCAATGGAGTTTAGGATTTCAAATATAGCCGTTGGATTTGAAATGTGTTAGAGTTTTGGGTGGCTAAGTCAAATCGAGGCTGGGTCTATAGTTCATATGAGCCAGTCCAGTAGTAGGCTTAAGTGCAGTGATCTTGGGCCGAATTAAGTTAGTGTTGGACCGTTGTTTAAGTGTTACTTGAAGGAATTGGTCCTGGGTCGAGAAGTGGGTTAGGTTGGTAAGTTGATATTTATGTTGAGACTAATGGTAGTAATATTATAAAATTTTATGAGTTTGGAAGTGTTAGAAATTAAGTAATAGTTAGGGGACACATTAATTAGGTTCCAGGTTAGTGGCATGCTTCTAATTGTAATTTCCTAATTTATAGGGATTATAAGACATAGTCCTTATCAGAAGGGAAGGGAAGTACTCTGTATTATGTTTCTTAGTATTAAATAAACGTAATTTATCTTATTTCTAAAATTAGCATGAATCATATTGCGACACAACTTTTGACACGAATCATGATTTTTGAATTTGCATCGCATGAATTTATTTCAAAGACATGTTTGAATCATATTTAATATGAATTTTAGAATCATGGATCTAAGCAATCAAGTTCCGAATCTTGCTTGATTTTTTCGAATCATGGGGAAAGGGAAAATACCGAGTAGATGTGTGGTCAAACCAGTCTAGTCTGAAGCATAGCTTGACATACACTGCACGTATGTCCAAGCCTGATCAGTCCGAATCTAAACCTTAGTCGGCCACATGTCGAAAGTATTTCAATTGACCTAGTTTACTAGTTGTGCATCCTTGATTCATTGCAGACTCTGTGACTATATTATTATATTTTATTATGATTCTCACAGTTTCTCGTATTGCAGATTGCATTTCATTACAGTATTCATTCATTGTCTGGTTCAAATTTCTATTTACTTTCATGCTTTATTTATTATTGTGTTACAGTATGCGGTGCTCCTTTCTGACTAGATCGTTGTCTACCAGGTGTTAGCAGGTTAGCACTGAGGATTGCTTTGGAAGACTTAGAATTAGTGTAGAATCATTTGTGTACTATTAATTGTATATTATTTCGAGGATTGGCCAAATTTGTCTCCGGGATGAGATTGAAATGTATATGTACCAAAAAGAGATATCATGGACTGTGATCGTGTGTGTGTTTGATTGTTTTTCGTTTACTAGTCATGTGATTGAGCATAGATAGATATCGTTATCACTTGAGGATTCTCTATGACTAGACACCTGACTACCGTTGTCAACGACATCGTAGGTTGGACTTCTAACTCTTACCGAAGTTTAAAAAAAAATTCATTATTATTTTAATTATTGTATTTAAAGGGTATTTTTGGTTAAATTTTTTTATCAAAAAATGTGTTTTAATTAATATTTTGAGAAGTGCTAATTTACTTTGTCAAATGATACTATAGGAATTATGAAAGTATTGGTTATTATTTTGGATTTTATTGAAATGAGTTTCCAAAATGGATTTGAAATCAAGAGTATTTTTGGAAACAATAAAAATATTTTTGTCGAAGTAATTTATTATTAAGTTTTGGACTTATAAATATATATTTTAAATTGTTTGATAATATGAATTATATTTTTGATAATCAATTATTTGATTTATTTAAATCGTACGATTTGAATTGTTTTCATAATGTAAACTGTTATTTTAAAGTATTATGTTGTCCTTCTTTATTTTTAATTTATATGATTTGATGTTAATTTAAATTTGTATTCCTATCTACGAACATATTTCGATTTGGTTAAAATATTTTATATTTTATATTGATTTAAATTAATAATATCTACTTGGATTATGATTAAACTTATTTTAAATATTTACTCGATTTTAAATAAAGAAACGATTTTTAGTATAATAGATTAAGTATTTTTGAAACTAGTATGATAATTTGCATTTAAACAGATATTCAAGTTATTCTAACTATTATATCCTACTTCTCTAACTATATAGGAAGCCTTTGTAGAAACCCTAGAGGGGGTGAATAGGGTCAACTAACTAATCAAGCACTTAGCACAAGCTAAGGACAATTTAAAAATATAAGTGCAAGAGAAGAAGCAATAACAATACCGACACACGATATATCCTGATATCCTCCCAAGAGGCACTCCAGTCCCGGAACTCTCTCGGCTTTAATCCATTTGAGTAAATAGTTACACACGAGTTTGGATCCGAAGAACTCGCCAACTTCTTACACGAGAGCTTTAATCCGAAGGCCTCTCCGACTTCAACCGAGAGTATGGATACGAAGACTCTCCAACTTCACCGAGAGTTTGGATACGAAGACTCTCCAACTTCAACCTTTCACAATAGGTTTTGATCTCCTTATACAATAAGATGAAGATCTTACTTTTCAACTCAATAACTCCAACATAATTTGTGATGGAAAATGAAAGCATTGTAGAGTTGATTGTGGATAGGCTTTGGTGGTTTTGAAAATTTTAGGCTCAAAGCATCAACCTTGAATGAAGGGGTTCAATGCTATTTATAACCAAAGTATTGAAAAGAGCTCAAGACAACTTTTCAGTCTGCGAACCGGGATACCGCCGGTATGAACCGGCATATGACGGTATACCAGTCTGGAATGCAACGGCTAGAAATATATCATTGGGATCATTAATTGCTCAGATTTTCGACCGTTGGAATTTCAACGTTACTAAACGGTATACCGTCGGCATGAACCGGTATGCCGTCGGTATGTCGATTTTGTGACAGAAACTTTCTGTGAACAAAATCGGTATACCGTCGGTATGGACCGGTATACCGTCGGTATGCCGTTTTTATCCGAAAATGATCCTGGGCTAATTTCTACCCTAGCTTTCGATTTTACCATCCATTTTTGTGTTTACAATTATTCCTAAGACTCATTACATACTCCAGATATACCTTTCGGGGCCTTCGTCCCCGAACCCCCAAGGGGCGCTGTCCCTCGACCCCATCTGTTGACCGGCAGCGGAACTCCCGAGTACGTGGCTCCGGAGATGTCATCGGGTGGTTCAGAGAAATCTTGTAGGATCCGTCGTCTTTGGCCCACCATGATTTCTTCATTGCATATGTCCACATTGATCTTGCTTATTGTTTTTTTGCATGTACATGTTAGACGAACAAAGTAATATACATAGTAGCAAGTATGATAAGTTTAATGCACATTAGGACAATGCTGAGTTTAAGTATAAGTGCTAAGGTGATAGCATAAATGTTATTGATCATAATGATAAAACTTAATTGAATGACCACAATCAAAAACATAGTTTTGATTTTGGCAACCGATTAAATTTAAGATAGATAAGCTCATATCACTAAAATGTAAACCAATAGCATATAACCAAGGTATAGTATAAGTAGAAATTCTATAGCGATAGTATGAAGATTAGTGATAATGAAATGCTAAACTTAACATATTAACCATATTCAAAAACATGATACAATCATTGGGCTAACAATCTCCCCTTTTTTATTATGGCAAATCGGTTAAGTTTAGTATGGACATAATAGATGCATATATCACTAATAAACGAAAGACATAAGCAATATCACTGAAAGCATACTACTTAGATTACTTATAAAAACAAACTTAAACTTACTTCTCCCTCTTTGACATGATCAAAAATAGCTCCCCCATACTAAGAGATCAAAGGAAATTAATCTTAAGTACATAAATAAGAGCATGAGGAACGCATGGACAATCATGATCAAGAATACTAAATGAAGAACAATGGGAGAAGTGTGTAAAGACAAGTATAGAAACTACATATCAAATGTAGAGTACCAAATAGAAAATAGCTTGTCAAAACACAATACAGTTGGTAGAACTAAAAGTATTTGAAAATAATCAATAGATAGTTTACCAACATGAAATCCATGATAGAAATCCAAAACATAAAATGATATGAAATATTAATCTAGTTTTGGAAGAGAATTATGACATAAAGGATTTTAGTCAAAAGCCATGAGGATTAGATAATTGCAAAGTAATTGATACAAAAGAATACTAAGTGAGATAGTTGGAAGATAAACTTAATACCAATTGAAATATAAACTTGAAACATTGATCAAAAAATTATTTGAAAGTCAAAATTGTCCACAAGTAAATAGTAGAACAAAAGAAATGAATGATCAATGTACAATAGAGCAATTGATATAGAATAATCTCATTATTTGCAAAATCTATTTTCTTACCCAAGTTAATGTATTTGAACTCAATTACCTTATCATGCTATGTGAATATCCTTTAGATAAACATGAAGGTAAAGGAGGAAAAACTTGAGAAAGAGACATTCAGTCAACTTGAATGCTCAAAGTATTACCAATATAGATAAACAAGAATTTTAGGTAAGTCCTCAATAAGAAAAGCCAAATCAATTAAGCA
>JANAVB010018944.1:0-23361 GCA_029216955.1 Iris pallida
AGCAAGAAACCCTAGTTCATTTTGAATATGAAAACAAAACTATAATAATTCCAACGGTCATATTCTTCCATTTGATTCCTCTCTCTTTCTCTGCCTCTATTGGTTTGATCTCTTCCAAAGAAAATAACACTATACTAATTCCAAATCCGTACAGTAAAACATTGAAAAAGAAGAAGAAACTCGCTTTTTTTTTACTTTCTTCTTCGTCGTCTTCGTCTCCTGACTCTCCTCCGCGTTGGTGGAGAAGGTCAAGACCCACGCTTTCTTCTTCAAAGCTCCTCTCTTTATCTACCCCTCTCTCATGAGAACTCACCAATTTCCTCTCTTGTTCTGATAGCAGGGAGAAAATGAGAAAAAAGGGAGTTGGGGTGGGGGTGGGGGTGGGGGGGGGGGCTGTTTCGGCTTTCGGAACGACACCCATCTGGTAATTCTCTTCACTAGTTCTGTTTTTATGTTCAAAATTCTATCTTGACGTGTTGTGGGCATCTTGGTCTGTTCTTGATTTGGTCTGTGACGGAAAGATCGGAACTTGATTTTTGTTTTCTTGATCCATGTGGCATGTGATGAACTTTGTAGTAACTTATTTTGGAGGTTTTGGTATGGCAATTTATATAGGCACATCACTTTTTATGTAGGCTATCCCATTTTTTTTGGGTTATCTACAAATTTGCCATTAGAAAAACTTATCAAGGCTATCCCACTTTGTAGTATAAAAGTGAAAAACCCTTTTGTCTTCTTCTTCTCAAAAATTCCATTCCCACTTTCAAAAACACTCCAAGAACCCTAGAATATTCTTCTTGTCCCCCACTCAATCTTCTTGTCTTCAAACGTAGAATAATTATCAACGAATATTCCTAGTACTCGGTATGATTTCGACTACTAGATGGCCCTATTTGTTTTAAAAAAAATTCATTCCTAATTATTGAAAGTGTTATCATAATGTAGGAAATATGGAAGAAATAGGAACGTCAAATGTAGCAATCGATCAGTCCGGTCCTTCCGAAGAACACAACATTCTCTCCGAAGAAGTCTCGGTAGGTCCCCGACCTAGTTACGTGGAACCAATTCGTAGTCGACATTTGGACTGCCACACACTAAGGCAGTCCCAAGTACTTGGTGGACTGCGAGAGAGTGTGGCAGTCCAGAAGTTAAGCTTCTGCTCCACTGGACTGCCATACTTTCTGGCAGTCCATAAAGAACTATGGATTGCCAGAAAGTGTGGCAGTCCAGTTAAGTATGGTAGGAACACTTGGACTGCCACACTTTCTGGCAGTCCATGAAGTACTATGGACTGCCAGAAAGTGTGGCAGTCCAGTTAAATAGGGTATGAACACTTGGAATGCCACACTCTCTGGCAGTCCAAAAAGTACTATGGACTGCCGTAATGTATGGCAGTCCAGTTGAATTGGGTATGAACACGTGGACTGCCACACTCTGTGGCAGTCCATAGTACTTGATGGACTGTCAGAATGTGTGGCAGTCCAAGTGTTTATACCCCATTTCACTGGACTGCCACACTTTTTCGGCAGTCCATCAACCACTTAGGACTGTCAAAATTTCTGGCAGTCTAGTTTAACTGTAATGTGAGTCATGAATTGGATATTGTCTTTGCACTTCTCGTTGATTTACTTATTAAAAAAGTCAAAAATTTATTGTAGGGCACCCCTATCTCCTATGTGCATTGATTTGAGGACTATATTCTCGACGGATATGGTTTTTGAATAGTACTACGTAACATTAGAATGGTGCAGAGATGTTAGAAGGCGATCGAACACCATCCTTGTCATTTCAAGGTCGTTAAGGCAGCGGGCGAAGCGAAAAACTGTAGATCTTGGTTGTGAAAGAGGTGGGCAGTATAGGGATCATAGTAAAAAAAATGAACTTGTCGTAACGAAAACTCCGAAGAAAGCGGCAGAAACAAGGAAATGTGGTTGTCCCTTCAAGTTAGTGTTGGTGTACAAAAATGACGAGAAGTGGACAGTTGTTGTGAGGAACGGGATGCACAATCATCCTGTGTCGGACACGCTTGTAGGTCATCCCTACGCTGGAAGATTGAATGACGATGAGAAAAAGTTAGTTACAGAATTGTCAACTTCCGGAGTTGCTCCTAAAGAAATTTATTCCGTACAAAAAAAGTTAGTTACAGAATTGTCAACTTACAAGAAGATAACGAATTACGTGGAACCTATACCAAGGCCGGAGGGACACTACGATGTATTAATTGACTGATGTATAAAAGAATGTTGCAATATATCACATTTTGTATAGAAGAACGTTGTAATATATCACATTTTGTAATAGTTTCTGTCATTTTGCATAGAAGAATGTAACAAGTATAGACCATGAACATTTTGTATATGAAGGTTGCAATACGGATGAGTATCATCATGTATATGACCGTTGGAATATGGATGAGTATCATTTTGTATCATTTTCCTATCAAGTATTGATGAATGTAACAAGTATTCATGAGTATCATTTTGGCTTACTGAATGTTGCAGTATGGACTGCCTAGTTTCCTGGGCAGTCCAACTCACAGCAAGTATTGAGTTGGACTGCCCAGTTTCCTGGCAGTCCACATGTAAAAGTGGACTGCCACGAAACTGGGCAGTCCAACTCAATACTTGCTGTGAGTTGGACTGCCCAGAAATTGGGCAGTCCACATGAGTAAGTAGACTGCCAGGAACCTAGGCAGTCCATACGAATACTTGCTGTGAGTTGGACTGCCCAGAAAACTGGGCAGTCCAACTCACAGCTGGGCAGTCCAACTCACAGCAAGTACTGAGTTGGACTGTCCAGTTTTCTGGCAGTCCGCTTTTACATGTGGACTGCCAGGAAACTGGGCAGTCCAACTCAGTACTTGCTGTGAGTTGGACTGCCTAGGAAACTGGCAGTCCACATATTATTGTGGACTGCCATAAAACTGGGCAGTCCAACTCACAGCAAGTACTGAGTTGGACTGCCCAGTTTCCTGGCAGTCTACTTTTACATGTGGACTGCCAGGAAACTGGGTAGTCCAACTCAGTACTTGCTGTGAGTTGGATTGCCTAGGAGTTGGGCAGTCCACATGTTAATGCTTGCAATATCTCTTTTGTAAGAAAATGATACAACTAGTCACATATATGTCACAAAGTCACTTGCAACAAAATAATACAGATGAGTCTCATAGTCACGAATAATACTAGTCACGAAGTCAGTAAAGAGTCACATAGTCACATACTCACATAGTCACGAATAATACTAGTCACATAGTCACATAGTCACGAAGTCAGTTAAGAGTCACAAAGTCACATATCACATAGTCACGAATAATACTAGTCACATAGTCACATAGTCACGAAGTCAGTAAAGAGTCACAAAGTCACATACACATTGTCACATAGTCACGAATAATACTAGTCACATGGTCATTCTTTGTCATGACGCCCCTTCGTGCGTCGCTCCTCTTCAAAAAATGGATAATCATCTGTGATGTTTTGTATCTGCAGCCCAATATCTTTATAATTCTCGTCCTTGTATCTGATCAAACTTTTCCTTAACTTCTTAACTTTCGAAGCCTGCATACACGAATAAAAAATATAACTTAAGGTACTGATACTCATCAATATGAGACTGGGTTACAGACACTTACCATCTTCTGTAGTGCTTCATATATTACTGACTTGGATGGTAGAGGAGCTGCTACCGGCACTTTAGCACTTCGCTTATCCGGATCCAACATCATTCCATGTCCGGCATCCAGGTAATACTCTATATAATCCTCACTACAATCCCACATCTCTACGGCCGGAGTTCGTATGGTTTCACCGACAACATGACATTGCCACTCAGTGAAAAACATAGAACCCCAAGGATAGTACGGCGGGACATAAGTCCTTGCATTCTTCCCTTTGGAAGCAGTCCTCAATCTTAAAGAGCTAGGGATAGTCTGTACGTAACCAAACTGACGAAGCACTCGGTCCGGGATGTGAGGCTCCTCAGTTTTATGATAAAATATCGGGCCTCTAAATAGTACAACCGGTTGCACTGCACGAGTAGTATTTCGTATATCCCGATATGGATCCCAAATAATCTGCAATATGTACTCATTACTTAAGGAATTATTAATCAATGTGAAAAACTATAGTAGTACGTAAATGCTACTTTAACTTAATGTCTCTAAATAGTGCAACTTGTTTCACCTCTTTTGCCTTCATATCTTCTAGAGCGACACGTAGGATTGCCAACGTATGTGGATGTCTGGTATCTATCTTAGCCAGCTTCCATTTACACATCCTAGGCATATGCTTATCATAATCTCTATTAAGAGTCGCCCTCTTCAGCGTCGGAAAATGCTCGTATATTCGCGCCTGTAAATGTAAAATATAATAATGTCATCGTTATCAAAAGAATTTTATATTACCTATAAACACTATAGGGTATTATTTGCTTACAAGGAGCAGAGTCTGGCAACCGGCTATTGTCTTCGACTCGACTCGAGATGCAGCACCAAGCTCGCGGTAGAGATGTGCTAGGATACCACTTCCGAATGATACTTCATCCACAGTATTCAAGTCCGTAAAATTGTTTAGATATTTGGCATGTATCGTGGTCCCGGACTTGTCGGTAATGCCGACGGCCCCTATGATAAACTGTATGTATGTCTGGGCCACGAAGTCGTCACTAGCATCGTCGTCGTCGTCGTCGGAGTCGTCGTCGTCGTCGGAGTCGTCAGAACAGAATGTATTCCTCAAAAAACTTAACGAAACTCCATATGACTTCTTAAATTCGGGAAGGCTGACGAAAGTCTCCATCTCAACCCCAAGAGAATTGGCGACCAGTCCCACAAGCTCATTATACATCTCGAAGTCACCCTCAGAATAATCCATCGCCATTTGACGACCGTCAACTTTAAGCCCCAAAATGTGGTGCACATCATCAAGGGTGATTGTCAACTCTCCGTCTGCGAAATGGAAACTATTGGTTTCTGGATGCCAACACTCTACAAACGCAGGTATCATTGCGTGGTCCAATATCTGATACGAGTATTTTGCCAAATTTTTCAATCCGATGGGGGTGATTTTGGCCTTCACACTCTCTTTCAACTTGTCAAATCGCCACGTACTGCATATCTTCGCATGGTTTATTACCCTCAAAAGACGCGAGCTTTTCTGCAAATAAAAAATTTATAAAAAAACTTCCGATATTAAGTACAAGTATTTTTTAATAATTAATATGGATAATAATTAATACGAGTATTTTACCGGATCCTTCCAGATCTGATACGAAATGTGGTTCTCGATTGACGTCAATATCGAGCAACCAATTGGGCCAGTATCTTCTGTTTCTTCGACTGCATGAGCAGGGCCGGATTGACCGGATCCATCGTCCGCTCTCTTTCGAGCAACAGGTACATCATCATCAGAAGATGAATCATCACGACGATTAACCGGCTTCTTCAAACGACTTACAACATGTTTCGTTCCACGGGTCCTTATCTGTGAGACTGGTTCTGCTTCTCTGATTGTTAGCGATGTCTCAAGAACTCTACCAGCTGTACGCGCCTTACGATCTGATGCTGTCGGACGTTTTCTTTCAGACCCGGCCTCAACGTCCTTCTCATTTCTCTTCTTGTCATGACTAATATTTAATATTAATTAGATATTAAAATAATAACTATGGACTGCCCAACATTGTAACAATCACAGCATGTTTAGTTTTGGACTGCCCAAATACCTGGCAGTCCAGACTGAAAGTTGGACTGCCAGTAGAATGGACAGTCCAAGTCATAGCATGTGTAACTTTGGACTGCCCACTCTTGTGGCAGTCCACCATAGATGTTGGACTGCCAGAAGAATGTGCAGTCCAAAGTTACACATGCTGTGACTTGGACTACCCATTTTTCTGGCAGTCCAACTTTTAGTCTGGACTGCCAGGGATTTGGGCAGTCCAAGCCATAGCCTGTGTAAATGCGGACTGCCCATTCTTTTGGCAGTCCACGTTAAGGAATTGACTGCTAAAGGAACGGGCAGTCCACGTCGACACAGAAATTCTCATGTTCGTGAGTGCTATTTTCATTTAAAAACTCCTCAATTACCATCGAAATACTTACAATTAAAACAATGAATGAAACATAAAGCGGAGGAGGGCGGACGAGATCAATTCTAGGGTTTCAGATAGAAAAAAATTTACGAAACAATGGGTACCTTGTTTGCGAGAAAGTTTTCGGTGCCATTGCTCTTGTTCGGGAAGAGGAGGAGGCCGGACGAGAAGTCGACGACCTTGCTTCGACTCAGTGGAGGAGATGGAGTCGGAGGAGACGGGTGAGCGGGAGGACCGTTTGGAAAGAGAGAGGAGTTCAGACCGGAAGAGAGAGGGAAGTTGAGAAGTTGAAATGGGTTTGGGGGGTGGAGGGAAATTTGGGACAGCCCCAATGAAAATATTAGGCTAGCCTCTTTCAAAGCAAAAAAATTTGGGCTAGCCACAATCCGGGCTAGCCTGAATAAAAAAGTGATGTGCTTATATAAATTGCCTTTGGTATTTGAAATCAGGAGTTGCTTGAGATTTAGGATTTATGTGTACTGTGTAGTGTAGTTTGTATACTGTCCTCTTTATGTTGAAATCTGTGTTAACAACTGTATAATTACTGTACACTCATGCGCTTTGATTCAGTTGAGAAAAATCTAATCTTGATGGGTATTGATATATTCTTGATTTGATATTTTTTTTAAACTCCCACGCACACATATAATTGGGAGACTCGAACCTTGTCGGTCCCTCCGGTGTCCGCTCTAATACCACTTTTGATGTTATGATGGGAACTTGGGCTTGATTTGATCAGTTCAGAATCTTTTAATGATTGTCACTCCCCAATCCTGGAATACGTATTTTAATGCGTAAACCGATAAATTATATTTACCTTGAATTTATACGATATTTATTATGCAGTATTTCTTCATGCATTTCCCAAAAATATTCGACAAAATATTATTTCCTAATTTATTTTCTGCATTTGGGCCTACAGTTTTGGCTCATTTGGGTAACCTATTCTTGGTTCACCAATGGTTCATCATGAACCCTTTGGTTCATCATGAACCCATGGGTCCAAGATCTTTATATATAACGCATCTCATTCTCTCTCCTCTTATTTTACTTCCTCTCATTTATTTCCTCCACCAACCAAGGCAAGTACCAACTTGCTCAAGAGATGGATCAATAATTTTTGTCAAAGATTTCTTACAAAACTATTTGCCAAAATATGTTCTTCTCCTCAATCTATACTAGTTTAGAACTTAGAAATTTCCATTTTGAAGCTTTGATTTTTGTAGATCTAAGTTTTAATTATTTTGGATTTTGCATGGTTTGATCTACTTTAGTTGGATTTTATGGGTTTTTTATGCTTCCATGTGGAAGAGCATTCAGTTTCACCCAAGTTGGAACTTTGGAAATCTGGATTTGGAGTTCGGATGGCCAAGTTATGATGCCTTGAAGCTTGGGTTCAGCCATGGTGTTCTTGCTGTTTGGAGAAGACAGTGAGCAGTGTGCTTCTGTTTGAGCATGCTTCCTGTTGGAAGCGTGTCTCTCCTTGAGTCTGCGTAACTTTTCACGCAGTTCTCTCCTTGAGTCTGCGTGACTTTTCACGCAGCTCTCTCCTTGAGTCTGCGTGACTTTTCATGCAGCTCTCTCCTTGAGTCTGCGTGACTTTTTCACGCAGCTCTCTCCTTGAGTCTGCGTGACTTTTCACGCAGCTCTCTCCTTGAGTCTACGTAACTTTTCACGCAGCTCTCTCCTCTTGAGTCTGCGTGACTTTTCACGTACGCTGCCTTGAGTGAGCCTGCGTGACTTTTTACCCCTTGAGCGTGCGTACTTTTGTGCGTATGCTTTTGATATTTTATCAGATATTATATGCCCATTTTATATCTTTACGCCTTTTGTCCCGAGCATGATATGAGCACTAATGTGACCCCGGAGAACAAAGTGTTCCTACCCGATACATGTACCTGAATGTCCCAGTTCTTGTTCATGCTCGACAAATTATCCGTAACTCCACGTGGCATATTTGCAATGATGCATTACACTAAGGAGGGTAGCACATGTTGACATACTGATTGACATGGATCCTCTTTGGGGTACTCGTACTAAAGTACGACTTTAGGAGGATAATCATGCAGGCCACAGCATGTGAGTCCAAGATTTCACCTAGGGTTAAACTAGGCAACTAAATATACTAGATGCATGGGGAGGGCAGAATCCCGAGATCGTGTTACACCAGCCGCCTTGAGATATTGTCTTGACGCGCCGGCTGGTCTCCACGGATACTGTGTCATCCGCAACGAGTGGATGACGGTATCCGATTAATTCATGCTATATATTATATGTCTTGGCAAGGTGGCCTTACGAGGGACCTGTGCTCAATGACACCTGTCTACACGAACCCCTGGGTTGGCTAGCCTTGCTGGAAAGATACGATCTGAGAATTTTCTAATAACATGACGCGAGGATAACCTCGTCCCACTAGAAACTCGTAGACTTGATTGGCCGTGAAAACGACTTGCTTGTATCCTATTACCTTCCGCGAATAACCGAGGGAAGCGGACTGTTGTGGTACGTGATCCAACCTATGTTTTTGTTTGATTGTTGGGTTGGTTATCGTACTATGACAGGCTGTGGACCGAAGTTATGAACGGAAGACTTATTCTGGTTGTGAAGTGTTACTTCTGTGAATGACTGAGGAACATGGTCTATCATGGTACATGATCCAACCCATGTTCTTGTTTGATTGTTGGGTTGGTTATTGTGCTGCGATAGGCTATCGACCGAAGTCACGATCAGGAGATTTTATTGTTTATACCCTTTTAACTTATGTGAAAGATATAGAGTACGACACGTCCCGACTCCATGCGGCACCTTTTGTCCTTGTTTGGTTTTAAGGGTGCCATATGGGTTCGAGGATGTTGCGCTACCCTATAATAGTTGCATAAGTATTACTATTATCAATCATTCTATTATCTGGGTTTTTAATCTTAACTCTTGTGCCCCTTTGGCGGTAATTGCTATTCGGGGCTGACCCCGCTAGTTTTGTTTTGGCCAGATCTCGTAGCAGAGCCAGAGGACACGATCTTCCTCCCTGACATCCATGGTGCATACTAGGAGCATGGCGGTCCGGGGACTCGAGTGGGTTTCTTCTCCGCCATTCCTGCTTATACTTTTGCGGCGTTTAGCCACCGGCACCTGTTAGCCGGATTACTCGATATTTTGTTTCAGTACATAATTGTAATTAAACAGACTGCAGCTGTGTATAATTTTGTACTCCTGACTCTCTGAGATAGCTAAATTATAAAGCTAGTCTCTCATGATCATTTTGATGAAGCGTTAGGGACGCCTTACTGCTTTATCTTTAATATTCATTTCATTGCTGATGTGACTTGATTGATTGAGACATAGAACTCTGTGGGACCATAGGAGACTTGATTGTAGCATGTACCCCCTAGTCTCTCGACAGCCACGATCGCCGTATGACGTTACATACCTCATATGGAGTAGCTGGCCTAGTCCGTCTCCGTATTTCGGTCTGGGGCGTGACAAGGTTTTACTTGCATCCTCGAAATCTTCCTCGTTCGGACTTGATAATCTTATATCTTTCTCTATAGGGGTGCTTCATTCTCAGTAGCGGGTGAGGCCCAAGAGGAAGAGCAGCGAGAGCATGGCTCGACTGGGCACCAGCAGGGGAGAGAACCTTCCCCAGGGAGGACACGAGCAGAAATAGAACCAGAGGCAGTGCAGCCGCAGGTTATTGAAACTCCTGCAGCACCAGCAGCGACGGCAGTACCAGACGCCGTAGCACTCCTGGAGATCATCCGGGGGTTTCTTGTCACTAACCAACAGCAACAGACTCGGCAGCAGGAGCAGAACGTGTTGCTGAACCAAGGGATTCAGTTAGCTCTTGAGAGGAGTGCCGGGGTTAACTTGGGAGCATCAGGAAGGTTCCGTCGCTTGAACCCGAGGTATTTTGATGGCACGGAGGATGCCATCACTGCGGATGCATGGATTCAAGACATTGAAGCCATTCTTGTGGCAGCCAAGGTTCCAGATGATGAGAAGGTTGATCAGGTCAAATTAGTACTTTAGGATCTTGCCCGCGACTGGTGGGCATCAGAAGAAGTTGGTATAAGACGCTCTGTTCGTTGGACCACCTTCAGTGAAAGATTCAAGGCCAAGTATTTTGGCGTAGTAGCTCGATATGAGCTCCAGCAGAAGTTTATCAGTCTCAAGCAAGCAGGCAAGACCGTAGATGGGTATGCAGCAGAGTTCTGCAGATTGTGCCGTTTCGCACCAGCAATGGTGGCAACGGAGCCAGAGAAAGCTATGAGGTTCCAGCAGGGACTTCATTTGGAACTATTACAGCTTGTGGAAGGACACGACTACCAGACGTTTGACGCTGTTTTGACGGCCGCTCGGAGGCACGAGCTTACCCAGCAGAGGTTGGCATCGAGGACAGGAGGTCAGAAGAGATCTTATTCCCAGGTTGGAGGAGGTACAATACAGCGAACGTCGGCACCAGCACCCGGTGTACGTATTCATGATGCAGGAGCGTCGCGGAGGACGGCCGTGTCAACTAATACAGCGCCAGTTCGGCATCAGCAGCCGAAGAACCAACAACAGCGTCAGGGAGCACCCAGGGCTGTACATTCTGTGGGAAGGCAGGGCACACGAGGGAGGTGTGCCCGGTCAGCGAATGGCTTATGCTTGAGGTATGGTAGTTCAGACCACCGTATCTCCACTTGTCCTGTGATGCAGAGGCCAGGAGGGCCAGCTCAGCAGTTTCCAGCATTGCCAGCTCCGGTGGCAACCCCGAGTGGAGGGCCAGTATTAGCAGTAAGGCCCCTAGCCCAGCGTCTACCAATGCAGGCTCAGATGTTCCGCCAGGCCCAGGAAGCAGAAGGCCCTTAGAGGCAGCAACAGCATGGTCGAGGAAGGCCGCAACAAGGAGCTCAGCGGGGCCAGGGACAGGCTCTCACATTATCCTTGGGAGAGGCTCTAGCGTCTAGTGACGTGGTGGCAGGTAAAATTCTGTCACCTCATTTCCCGCTGTAGCATTATTTGATTCAGGCGCTACTCATTCATTCATCTCTGCACAATATGCTACACGGATTGGATTAGAGTTTGAGGCATTGCCGAGAGGATGGATATACTCACCGGCAATGGGCTCGTAGAAGTTAGCAGAGTGCGCTTTTCATGTCCGGTGGAGGTGTGGGTATTTACTGCCCGCATCATTGATTGAATTCCCTATGGGGAATTTTGATGTCGTTCTTGGCATGGACTGGTTGAGAGACAGTCATGCGACAATTGATTGTAGAGGAGGTAGGGTCATATTCAGCGTTCCTGGGATGGAGCAGTTCATCTTTACTCGAACCTTGAAGAATCAGGCCGGAGGCGTCATCTCAGCAGCAGTGTCAGAGCCAGGACAGATTCCGAGGTGGTCGAAGATTTTCTCGACGTCTTCCCTGATGAGCTCCAGGGATACCCCCAGTCAGAGAGGTAGAATTTAGCATTGAGTTGAACCCTGGAACGAGGCCTATTGCAGACAGAGTTTACAGAATGTCGCCGTCAGAACAGATAAGTTGTATCAACATGAAGAAGAGTTGAAGTCTAAGGGATTCATCCGAGACAGTAAATCACCCTGGGCCGCGCCAGTGATTCTAGTTCCCAAGAAGGATGGGTCGACGAGGATGTGCATCGACTACCGCAAGCTGAATGCAGTAACAGTGAAGAATAAGTACCCACTACCAAGGATTGATGACCTGTTTGACCAGTTGAGCAAGGCCAGCGTCTTTTCCAAGATCGATCTTCGGTCAGATACTATCAAGTAAGAGTCCGGGAGCAAGACATACCGAAGACAGCATTCAGATCTAGATATAGGCATTATGAGTTTTTAGTAATGCCCTTTGGACTAACCAACGCCCCCGTAGTATTCATGGATTTAATGAACCGCATCTTTCTGCCGTATTTGGATAAATTTGTGGTGGTGTTCATAGATGACATTCTTGTCTATTCCAGCAGTGAAGAGGAGCATGAGAAACATCTTAGGACTGTCTTACAGACATTGAGGGAGCATCAACTTTATGCGAAGCTCGACAAGTGTGAATTCTGGTTAGATCATTTCGTTCCTGGGGCATGTAATTTCTGGGGCAGGAGTGTCAGTGGATCCGAAGAAGATTGAGGCCGTAGAGCATTGGCCAGTCCCGAGAACGGTTGCAGAAGTGCGAGTTTCTTAGGATTAGCTGGTTACTACAGAAGGTTCGTGGTGGACTTTGCCAGATCTCTGCGCCCTTAACGCGTTTGACGCACAAGGACGTAGAGTTTGTTTGGTCAGCTAGCTGTCAGGCATCATTTGAAGAATTGAAGAAGAGATTGATCTCAGCCCCGATCTTGACGCTTCCAGTAGGAGCGGAGGCTTTACAGTATATTGTGACGCATCAGGGAAGGGTCTTGGATGTGTATTGATGCAGCATGGAAAGGTGATAGCATATGCTCTCGGCAGCTTCGAGACCATGAGAAGAATTACCCGACTCACGATTTGGAGTTAGCAGCTGTGGTGTTTTCACTCAAGTTGTGGAGGCATTATTTATACGGGGATCGGGTAGAGATCTATACTGATCATAAGAGTTTGAAATACGTATTCACGCAGCGAGATTTGAACATGAGCAAAGAAGATGGTTAGAACTGCTGAAGGATTTTGATTTAGATCTTCAGTATCATCCAGGCAAGGCGAATATAGTTGCAGATGCACTGAGTAGGAGAGACAGTGCCTTTATCTTGACCTCGCAGAAGCATATTTTAGAAGACCTTCAGAGTATGGGAATCGAAGTAGTTTTGCCAAGGGATATAGGAAGAATGACCAGTATGCAGATTCAGTCAACCTTAGTAGAGAGGATAAGGGCAGCACAAGCAGGAGATCCACGATTCAGAAGTTGCGGTCGGAGTGTGAATCAGGCCGTAGGAAGGAGTTAGTGATTCATGAAGATGGTACGCTCAGGTTTGGAAACAGACTTGTGTACCGAGTGGAGACCTTCGGCAAGAAGTATGTCCGAAGCTCATAGTTCTATTTACTCATTCATCCAGGAGGAACGAAGATGTATCGAGATATCAGGCAGTACTTTTGGTGGAATGGCATGAAAAGAGAGATAGCGAGATTTGTATCCAAGTGTCTGGTATGTCAGCAGGTGAAGCCGAGCAGCAGAGACCAGCAGGTTGCTACAGCCGCTTCCTATCCAGAATGAAAATGAGCACATCACGATGGATTTTGTGACGGTTTACCTAGATCCCCGACTGGTAAGAATGCAGTCTGGGTAATAGTAGATCGACTCACGAAGGTCGCTCATTTCCTTCCTTCCGAGTTGGACAACTACTGAGCAGTTAGCAGAAATGTACATGAAGCAGATAGTAAGCAGCATGGTGTTCCAGTTAGTATAGTATCAGATCGGGATACGCGGTTTACTTCCCATTTTTGGCGGAGCTTGCACCAAAGTTTGGGAACCAAGTTAAGATTCAGTACTGCTTATCATCCACAAACTGAGGCAATCAGAAAGAACCATTCAGACGTTAGAAGATATGCTACGGGCATACCTTAGATTTTGGCGGATCTTGGGAGGATCACCTTCATCTAGTGGAGTTCTCCTATAACAACAGCTATGGCTAGCATTCAGATGGCCCCGTTCGAAGCATTGTACGGAAGGAAGTGCAGGTCCCCTTTGGCATGGGACGACGTCGGAGAACGGAAGTTGTTGGGGCCAGAGATGATCACGCAGACTGTGGAGATAGTTAAGTTGGTCAGAGAGCGCCTTCGAGTTGCACAGGACCGACATCGTCATTGGGCAGATCAGCCGTAGGCCTCTAGAGTTAGAGTTGGCGACCAAGTATTTTGGATTTCGCCTACTCGGGGTATCATCAGATTTGGAACCCGGGAAAGCTTAGTCCAAGATACGTTGGTCCTTTTAAGATTCTCGCTCGGGTAGGCGATGTGGCTTATCGACTTGCCCTTCCGCCTTCGTTAACTGGCATACATGATGTGTTTCATGTGTCCCAATTACGTGGGTATGTCCCGGATCCGAGTCATATCCTCGATCATTCTGAGTTAGTCGTTGGTACCGACCTAACTTACGAGGAACAACCCGTGTCTATTTTGGACCGGCGAGAGAAGGTACTCAAGAATCGGACGATAAGCCTTGTCCATGTTTCTTGGAACCATCACTCTTCGGAGAGTCAACCTGGGAGCGCGAGACGAGATCAGATCTCGGTATCCGCATTTGTTTGACTAATAAGGTATATTTTTGCACCTTATTGACACGATTCCATGCTTATCTGCACCTGCTTCTTTGCACTTTGTGATGTATGATAATAACTGCTATGATAGTTAACTTGTATATGATTGTGCCTTGCTGCCCTGATTTCACTATCCTGTTTGGCTGGAATTCCGAGGACGAAATTTTTCTAAGAAGGGTAGAGATGTCACTCCCCAATCCTGGAATACGTATTTTAATGCGTAAACCGATAAATTATATTTACCTTGAATTTATACGATATTTATTATGCAGTATTTCTTCATGCATTTCCCAAAAATATTCGACAAAATATTATTTCCTAATTTATTTTCTGCATTTGGGCCTACAGTTTTGGCTCATTTGGGTAACCTATTCTTGGTTCACCAATGGTTCATCATGAACCCTTTGGTTCATCATGAACCCATGGGTCCAAGATCTTTATATAAACTCATCTCATTCTCTCTCCTCTCATTTACTTCCTCTCATTTATTTCCTCCACCAACCAAGGCAAGTACCAACTTGCTCAAGAGATGGATCAATAATTTTGTCAAAGATTCTTACAAAACTATTTGCCAAAACATGTTCTTCTCCTCAATCTATACTAGTTTAGAACTTAGAAATTTCCATTTTGAAGCTTTGATTTTTGTAGATCTAAGTTTTAATCATTTTCGGATTTTGCATGGTTTGATCTACTTTAGTTCGATTTTATGGGTTTTGATGCTTCCATGTGGAAGAGCATTCAGTTTCACCCAAGTTGGAACTTTAGAAATCTGGATTTGGAGTTCGGATGGCCAAGTTATGATGCCTTGAAGCTTGGGTTCAGCCATGGTGTTCTTGCTGTTTGGAGAAGACAGTGAGCAGTGTGCTGTTTGAGCACGCTTCCTGTTGGAAGCGTGTCTCTTCTTGAGTCTGCTTGACTTTTCACGCAGCTCTCCTTGAGTCTGCGTGACTTTTCACGCAGCTCTCTCCTTGAGTCTGCATGACTTTTCACGCAGCTCTCTCCTTGAGTCTGCGTGACTTTTCACGCAGCTCTCTCCTTGAGTCTGCGTGACTTTTCACGCAGCTCTCTCCTTGAGTCTGTGTGACTTTTCACGCATCTCTCTCCTCTTGAGCCTGCGTGACTTTTCACGTACGCTGCCTTGAGTGAGCCTACGTGACTTTTCACCCCTTGAGCGTGCGTACTTTTGTGCGTACGCTTTTGATATTTTATCAGATATTATATGCCCATTTTATATCCTTACGCCTTTTGTCCCGAGCATGATATGAGCACTAATGTGACCCCGGAGAACAAAGTGTTCCTACCCGATACATGTACCTGAATGTCCCAGTTCTTGTTCATGCTCGATAAATGACCCGTAACTCCACGTGGCGTATTTGCAATGATGTATTACACTAAGGAGGGTAGCACATGTTGACATACTGATTGACATGGATCCTCTTTGGGGTACTCGTACTAAAGTACGACTTTAGGAGGATAATCATGCAGGCCACAGCATGTGAGTCCAAGATTTCACCTAGGGTTAAACTAGACAACTAAATATACTAGATGCATGGGGAGGGCAGAATCCCGAGATCGTGTTACACCAGCCGCCTTGAGATATTGTCTTGACGTGCCGGCTGGTCTCCACGGATACTGTGTCATCCGCAACGAGTGGATGACGGTATCCGATTAATTCCTGCTATATATATATGTCTTGGCAAGGTGGCCTTACGAGGGACCTGTGCTCAATGATACCTATCTACGCGAACCCCTGGGTTGGCTAGCCTTGCTGGAAAGATACGATCTGAAGATTTTCTAATAACATGACGCGAGGATAACCTCGTCCCACTAGAAAATCGTAGACTTGATTGGCCGTAAAAACGACTTGCTTGTATCCTATTACCTTCCGCGAATAACCGAGGGAAGCGGACTGTTGTGGTACGTAATCCAACCCATGTTCTTGTTTGATTGTTGGGTTGGTTATCGTACTATGACAGGCTGTAGACCGAAGTTATGAACGGAAGACTTATTCTGGTTGTGAAGTGTTACTTCTGTGAATGACTGAGGAACATGGTCTATCATGGTACATGATCCAACCCATGTTCTTGTTGGATTGTTGGGTTGGTTATTGTGCTGCGATAGGCTATCGACCGAAGTCACGATCAGGAGATTTTATTGTTTATACCCTTTTAACTTATGTGAAAGATATAGAGTACGACACGTCCCGACTCCATGCGGCACCTTTTGTCCTTGTTTAGTTGTAAGGGTGCCATATGGGTTCGAGGATGTTGCGCTACCCTATAATAGTTGCATAAGTATTACTATTATCAATCATTCTATTATCTGAGTTTTTAATCTTAACTCTTGTGCCTCTTTGGCGGTAATTGCTATTCGGGGCTGACCCCGCTAGTTTTGTTTTGGCCAGATCTCGTAGCAGAGCCAGAGGACACGATCTTCCTCCCTGACATCTATGGTGCATACTAGGAGCATGGCGGTCCGGGAACTCGAGTGGGTTTCTTCTCCACCACTCCTGTTTATACTTTTGCGGCGTTTAGCCACCGGCACCTGTTAGCCGGATTACTCGATATTTTGTGTCAGTACATAATTGTAATTAAACAGACTGCAGCTGTGTATAATTTTGTACTCCTGACTCTCTGAGATAGCTAAATTATAAAGCTAGTCTCTCATGATCATTTTGATGAAGCGTCAGGGACGCCTTACTGCTTTATCTTTAATGCTCATTTCATTGCTGATGTGACTTGATTGATTGAGACATAGAACTCTGTGGGACCATAGGAGACTTGATTGTAGCATGTACCCCTAGTCTCTCGACAGCCACGATCGCCGTATGACGTTACGTACCTCATATGGAGTAGCTGGCCTAGTCCGTCTCCGTATTTCGGTACTGGGGCGTGACAATGATGAACAGTGGTTTGGATGGTTTTCTGATCGGTTTGGATTTTGGTTCTATTCCCTGCTTCTGTTTCTATGATCAAAGTCTGATTTGATGGTTTTCTGATTAAGTATTAATTATTCTTAACATGTGGCCTTATAGTTTCCATAATTTTGATGCTCTCACAATAATCTATATATATATATATATATATATATATATATATATATATATTATATATATATATACAATTTTTTAGATTCCCCAACTCCAAAAAACACTTGTTTGGTAACAAGAATTTGGGTTTGGATTTGGATTTGGAAATCCAAAATTCAAATCCAAATCCAAATCATGATTTCAAAATCCAAATCCAACTCCAACTCCAACCAAACATAAGACTTGGTAAACTATAATTACAATTATAATTATGATAATAAAATAATAAATAATAAATAAATAAATTATTATTTAATTATTATAGTTATGATTAATAAATAATTTATTATTATAATTATGATAATAGTTATAATTAATAAATTATTAATTAAGATTATAATGACGACTAATAAATTATTAATTAAATTTTTTAATAATGTATTAACTATTAAATTATTAAATAATAAATTATCAATTTTGGTGTTAATTATGATGAATATATTATTAATTAAGATTATCATAAATAGTAATTTATAATTTATAATTTATAATTTATAATTAAGATTACGATTAAGACTAATAAATTATTAATTAAGATTATAATTAAATATTTATTTATAAATTGTTAATTAAAATTATAGTTATGATTAATAAATTATTATAATTATGATTAATAAAGGTATAAATTGTTAATTAAGATTATTATAAAATATTAAAATAAAATTATTAATTATAAATCAAGATTATAATTATAACTAATAAATTATTAATTTGATTATGATAATTTATTAATTAATAAAGGTCGTTATTAATAATTAATTATTTAAGTGATGTACGTATTTATTAATTAAGAATTAAAATTATATAAAAATAATAACTACTATTATTAATTGTTATTTATTTATTCATTGATTAGTATTAATTAAATATTTTGTAAAATAAGAAAATAATTTTAAATAAAATTTAACTTTTATTCTTCCAAATCCAAAATTTAAATTGATACTCACTTTTCATATTCAAATCCAACTCCAACCAAACATAAAATTATATAAATTTGACTCAAAACCTATAAAATTTAAATTCTACCTGCAATTACGATTTACCAAATGGACCCTTAGAGAAGATCTCGCAACCCTACCCTACCAACCCCACCCCACCCCACCCCATCCCACCCGAACTCAAAAGCCGCTTTTCTGACCAATGCCCTCTCCCTCACCTTCTACACATAAATAGTATAATTGACCAAAGTCCTCTCTCTTGCAGCCTACCATCGCCATTGCCCCCTAAGATGTCCTGCCGCCACCACCACAGTCACAACCACCACCACTCCTGCTGCTGCCATGGCTGCAACACCTCCTGTTGCTCCTGCCACTCCTCCTGCTCCTGCAACTCCTCCTGCTCTTCCCAACCTCCCCCAATCTCAGACCTACAAAACCAACACCAACACCTCCTCCAAACCCTACTCCTCCTCCAACAACCCCTAAAACCCCACCACCAAACCCCCGCCAACAAAGACCCCCAACTCCACCTCCCTCCTCCAATCCCTCCTCCGCCGCATCGCGAACCTCGAAACCACCGCCCAACGATCCCCATCTCCTCCTCGAACCCCAACTCAGCCCCCACCACCACCGCCAAATAGGCCCACCATCAAACACCTGGCGGCGACCACCATACAGACCCACTTCCGCCGCCACCTCGCCCGCAGGTCCCGCACCCTCCGCGACCTCAACCGCCTCGCCGCCGTCAAGTCCCGCGCCTCCGCGCTCCGCTCCTCCCTCTCTGAAGACTCCGACCCGCGGGAGGCCTCCCAAATCGCCATGGACCTCCTCTCCCAGCTGGACTCCATCCAGGTCTAGATTTCCATCTTCCTTTTGGTGGGGTTTTCTTATTGGGTTTGGGTTTTTATTTTATTTATTTTTTATAGTTGCCATGGTTCTTTATATGCAGAGTCGTGACCCGATGATCCGCGAGGGGAAGCGGTCGATCACGCGGGAGCTGGTGCGCGTCACGGAGTTCGTGGACAAGGTCCTTCTGGTGGGAAAGGGCGAAGAGAGCGGAGCTGTCGGGTGTGGGAGGAGAGATACAAGAGTGAGATTTGCGGAGAATGGGAATGGATGCGAGGCGTTCGACGAATTGTCCGACAGGGTTCTCGAGGCCCCAGAGGGAGAGGAAGGAATGGCCCATACGGGGGGTCATGGGTTTTACAGGTTAGGCGACGAGATGGGACTCTCCGCACCGTTGCCTGTGACGATGGAACCCGTTAGGAGCGGCTCGAAGAAGAAGCCGTCATCGAGTTAGGTCAGTCTTATTTGAGCTTACTCAGTCTTATTTGAGCTTCTGTAGATTTTTGCATTGTATCGTTAGCTTTGTTCTGTTATGGGTAGTGGATGATTTGAGCTGCTCTGCTCTTTATGTACTGTTATGGTGTTACAAACTACGTTGGTCTGGAATGGTTGTTGTGCTTCTTAAGAAATCTTTGTGGAATGTAGGTTGAATGCGAGTTTTTTTACCATGGATTTAAGTTTTGATATATGAGGGTATGTTTTTGGGCTTGCTCTAGCTTCCTTTATGTTATGAGCTAGTCTTATGAAATATGAGCTCCTTATGATCTCAAGAAACCTATTCATTTCTTTGGGTCAGCTGTTCTTTTAGATAGAAAATCACCGGTTGATATGAATTAGAAGAACTACAAGATTGATATCTAAAGAACAAGTTTAAAAAGAAATTGCGGAGCTAAGTTAATCACTATTTGAATATAGAGGTAGAGTAGGTGTGAACTCCTTGCAATTCGTTTTCCGAGTGAAATCAAAACTATGACCAGTACGCCCATGATCATGGAAAGTATCTGAAAGTTGATGCTAAAATTTCCATGAAGAGGAGGGAACCTATGCCCACTGTAAAGATTAATATTCTACTATGAACAGAAGGGTGGTTCAGGAGTTACCTTTTTTCGCTCACGTCTTAGTCCAAGGTATAACGTCAGTCCAACCCTAAACAACCTACTTTCAACCCGACCCTAATTTCATCCTATTTAATAGGGTTAGGGTCAACTTTGTGAGGACTGGTCGACACATTGTGGTTAGACTGCAAAAACCTGAAATGTTTTGTTGGTTTCGGACTGACTGCTTAGCCAATGGTGTATATTCAAGAAGCAGCAGGGTAAGATTTCAATGGATAGGCCTTAACATTCTACTCACAGGAAGCTGATAACAATAGCAAGAACATTACCAACACTTTCCTTACCCATGTACATAATCTGCAGAACTTAATAATTTGTGCAGTTAGGTAGGAAAGGTCGAGTGATGCATTATAATCATGTCGGACGCGTATCCGACATGTATCGAACACATCATGGACACTCCAAAATGCATTTGGATACACCAAAATATGTGCCGTATCTACGGTGCCGTGTCCTTATTGTGTCGTATCCGTGTCCGTGCAACATATGCATGCTTTTTACTCTCAAATATTCTTCTCCTTCTCAGAGCAAAATCTCCCAGGTGCAGGTAAAGTTCTGTTTTTCATTAGGAGAAAATAAGTGTGCATGGATAGAAATGAGATTAAGGCAGCCCATCAATTTCTGAAAGAAAGAGATCAATATCCAATAGATGGAAAATCATCGGTTTTGTAATGTACAGAGGAGTGATCTTGACAGTCAAAGAGGGAAACCTGTAATGAAACTACTAAGCTAAGTCAAGAATTCTTTCCTATAAAAAGGAAGATTAGGTGAACTCTTGGAATCATTTCAATTTTTCAACTTAAGGAAATCAAAATGATGAAGAGTATACCCATAATGGATGAATCTGAGAGTTTATAGTTTGTCATTTTGTTCTCTATATGCCTCAAAAGTATAGACTGATCCACTGGGAATTTTGGACAAAATTTAACAGATAGGTTAGGATAAATTTCGACAAGCTTTGTCGAATCGAAAGGAAAGAAGAAATCAGACCAGAAGGAGAT
Organism: Iris pallida; assembly: GCA_029216955.1. NCBI lineage: Eukaryota > Viridiplantae > Streptophyta > Magnoliopsida > Asparagales > Iridaceae > Iris > Iris pallida. Next base: position 21,290 of record JANAVB010018944.1, read on the forward strand.
GGAAGGGAAGAGACCTGAAAGACTTGAATCAACTTTACCGTGCCAACCAAAGCGGGAGGAAGGAGAGATTGAACCCTGCATTAGTAAATAAAGATTCTGAAGGAAGAAGGGCTTAGCAGTTGACAATATGTGCCTTAAGAAATATTTTTATAGTAGTGTCTATCAGCTAGCACTATTTATGAAGAAAGCTAACTGTTCAATGAAGCAAGAGAAATTGTCCACTGGAAGATGGCGATTCCAGTATGGACAAGAGTTAGTTTTATGTTTAATCTTAGTCAGCCTTGTTATATAAATCTTAATCAGCCTTGTTTAAGCGAAGTACTATTGTATTGCGTCTTGCTCAATACTCTTGGGACATAGGGTTACTAATGAGATATCGTCGTTCCGATACCAAACATCGAAAGAAGCATGTCAATAATAACAATGCTAAAAAATTAATTCTTCCTATGAATAATATAATTAAGAACATAAGCACCTCCTTTATAATAGTAAAGACGCTCGATGAAGCAAAGTAGTCTCAAATCCATAATCCTGTATTGAGGATAAGAAGCAAATTTTCAACAAAGGGAGGAGGCCCGGATACTTTGTGTAAAAATCAACTTCCATTGACCATAGTATGTAGGGAGCTGATTCAGGATGATCCTGTCTACCAAGAAGAAAAACTACTATGAGTGAATGGTAGATGATTCGGGATGATCCCGTCTATCAACGTTTACCATTACCAAACCCAATGTCTAAAAATCGCTAGGCGGACTCGGTGCGGCGGAGGTCCGCCTAGTGCTTAGCCCGCCTAGGCGGCCGTCTAGTTTTTTTTTTGAAATTTTTGAAAATTTGAAATTTGAAATTTCAATGTTCTAAAATCCAAATACTATCTTAAAACCCAAACAAATATCCAAAATACAACTAAGAATAAACAAAATTAAAAAAAAATCAAAAAATTCAAAAAATCCGCCGCCTAGGACCCGCCTAGCCGCCTAGCCCACCGCCTAGGGGATTTTCGGTGCGGTGGGCGGGCGCCTAGGCCGATTTTTAGAACACTGAGGTCCAAACCCCAAAATAATAATGTCAAATTCTTGGAGACTTTCGAGTTCTTGGGGAGAGGGATCATGAATAAACTACTATGAGTGAATGGTAGTTGATTTATTACACTACGTATCCGGAGCTCCTTTCTTTGTTGAAATTTGGTTCTCATCCTGGACACTTGATTAAAAATTTGAGACTGTTTGGCTTCATCAAGCGTCTCTACTATTATAAGAGGGTACTTACGCTCTTAATTATATTATCCATAGGATGAATTAATTTTCTAGCAATACTATTACATTCTTGACATGCTTCTTTTGAGGTTCAAAATAACGACTTCTTATTAGTAACAAGTCTTTATGTTCCACGAGTATTAATCGAGACGCGATTCAACGTCACTTAAATATTCAAGACACGTTTCCATATTGAGTGGTAGACCTATCTATAGATAAAAAGGAAGTATCATGCCTCAAGACAACCCCTACCCCACATATAAATATGAGAAGGTAAATTTTATTCAATTGTCCGACTTGAAGCACGTGATTTTAACTTACAATCACCGTGTGTATGTGCACATGACTTCATTACAACTCTCTCGCCAAGGTCCTCCACAACGTCCTCTGCTTCCTTTGCATCATCCAACTCGACAGAGTCTTGTTTGTCCTTTATACCCTGCCAGCCTAGTAATCACCTCCAACCTTAGCAGGATCCCTGCAAACGCAGTTGCGAACTGGCACATCTACAAGCATGGTGGCCCACGGGTCACCAACTCCCTGCAGGAATCCACAGGGGCTTGTTTTCCCCGGGATCAAGGATTGAACCTGCCCAGGTTGGGACTTCCTCCTTGTCACTTGAACTAGGAGGCTTTATATATATATATATATATATATATATATATATATATATATATATATCGCGGTGCACACGTGCAGCCGAGGAGGGCGGAGACGCCGCCACCATCCCCCCTCCTACTCCGCCTCCCCCTTCCTCCTCCGTTCCTCCTCCTCCGCCGACGCCTCCCCCTGCTGCTGTGCCCTCCCCCTACTGCTGCG
>JANAVB010018945.1:0-38304 GCA_029216955.1 Iris pallida
TCACCAAAGGTCTCAAGCGCCAGCTGGTTGAAGACATAGCAAGTAAGATGGGCTTGAAGACACTCTGATATTATGTCTTTGCAATTCTACTATAAAGTTTTATGCTATTAGTTCAAAAAAAAATCTACTAGGCATCTAACTTTTAGGTCAAGGAAGGATCATTGACTAGAAGAATATCAGGAACAGTGGGCAAATCCTTTGGGATGTTGGGGTTATGAACCCAGAACTACTGTTGTCTACTGATTGTTCTTTACAAAGAACAAAGTCCTGTGGGAGGATGGCTTGGAAGCCTTAATGAGTTCTCAGGCATCTGGGATGTCTGGTGCGCTTTATAGGAAGCATGGGTAGCACAACACTACAAAGGAGCATAGTACTCCATTCTACAGTGGGGTGACACCTCATGAGGTACCTTATGAGGTAAAGCCTCGGCTTCGGGCCAAGTCACAGCGGCGTAGCACGCACATAGACAAGAGGGCCTAATGTTGTATAATAAAGAGTAGTAGGCAGCACTACAAAAAGGCTGGACCTCATGTTATAGTGGGTGACCCCACATGAGGCAGGGCCTTGGCTTTGCAAGCCATGTCACGGCGACGTAACACCGCAAGGAAGCGAAAGACTTAATGCTGGGTAGTTTGGCACTACAAAGAGGCTAGGCCTCATGCTACAGGTGGTATAACACCACATGCGACAGGATCTCGACTTTGGGCCATGTCATAGTGGTGTAGCACCATAAGGAAGCAAAATGCTTCATGTCAAAGACTCTTTGAAAGATCTTATCTAGAGTGTATGGAAAGAGATATAGACCGTCTCTTGAGGAAAATCTTGTAGACACCCAAGATACATACACCAAAACTAGGCTGCCACAAGGCCTCTAATGTGCAGCCAGAAGAGCAGTTGATGTCATTATGTGAGTGGGAAGAATTGTAGTTATGGTACATAATTCAAGGCTTAGTCCATTCTTGTATATATTGTCATTTAACCCATACGGAAAGATTCAAGTCGTAGAGACATCTATCCTAATATGATGGACAGTCACTGTGGGGAACGATCAACCCATATATAGAAATATGTGAGGGATTGTTGGTGTTTTTGCTTGTTGGTATTTTGCTTTAGAAACTAGAAAGATAGTCCCATATTGGAAAAACCAAATGGATGGTATCTCTATATAAAACTTTGCTTGTGTTGAAAGATCACATGAAGTATGGAGAGGAACATGGGTACCATGTGGGGGCATTTTTTAGTAGAAAGAAGGCTAAACCAACAAAGAAGCATTAATGCTTTTTGTCATGCTCGTGGGTAATTCCCTTGTGGAGCTAAGCCTCGAAGGGACTTAGCGACTCAGACTCGGACTCGGATACGGACTCGAACATAGGCTCAGGATCAAGGATGTAAAGTGGCATTTGTTGGCGTACTTTGCACTTAGCACGTCGGCATCGGCGCAAGGCATATTGTGCGCAGTTGATGCGCAGTTGTTGTGCTCGTCTCTGTACGAGTCGCCAGCAAAGGCACATCAGGCGCGTAGGTGCTACGACACTGGGCGTGCAGGTACTGTAGGGCTGTGGCGCGCAGGTGCTGTGACACTGGGCGTGCAGGTGCTGCGAGGCTACGGTGCAGGTGCTGTGGGGCTGCGACGCGCAGGTGCTGCGGGGCTGCGGCGCGTAGGTGCTGCGGGACTGCGGCGGCAGGTACTGCGGGGTTGCGGCGCGCAGGTACTAGACACTGAGCGGGCATGTGCCGCGGGCTGCTGCGGGGTTCGCAGCTACGCACGCAGGTTGACTGAGTGGCTATGGGTGCATGTGGCGTATGATGTGGCTGATTGGAAGATTTGAGCGGTTATAAAAGATTGAGTTAATTGATCAGCTCCGATCTTTGTAGAATTTGAATTTAATTTATTCAAATCTTTCCATTATTCGCTCCTATCTTTTCGCAATCAGTTACGGCCAGAAATAGGATTAGGATTTCGACCATTCTCTATAAATACTCTCTTCGTGCCTTCATTAAGGACTTACGTCAAAATAAAGAAACGAAGCGAGAAGTGCTGCCACCGCCATTGAAGTCCTAAGGAGTTCTTCGAGTTCGTGAAAGAAGGTGACAACGAGCATTCCAGAAGTTCTTTCGAACTTGCTGGTTCCTGAAGCAGATCGCAATAGGAAAATCTTGCTTTGAGCAACGGTGATCTTCATCACCCCAGCAAAGTTATTGCATCAACTCCTGTTGAGAGCGATTATTCATATCGTTGCATCAACTCCAGTTGAGGGCGATCATTCATCTCGTTGCATCAACTTCGATTAAGAACGAGTATTCATCTCTCTTAGGGGAACGGATTTTTTTGTTTCTCTGGAAATAAGAGTTTCAGATTTTTTTTCCATCAAAAGATCTGTTTCAGAAATAACAGTCACTCCCTCCATTGCCTGGGCCTTTGATGTCCAGGTCTTCTATCTTTGATGCATACTTTTTGGCATGCTCTGTATCGATAATTAGTGCGAGCCACATCTTGACCTCGACTGATCCTAAGCAGAAGTCAATAGTTGACAATAGGTTGTTCCGACAGGTGTCTTGTTGTATATTAACAGGTGTTCTGAGAGGACATCTCAAAGATACCCGTCAGAATTGCTCAATGAATTCTCTAACCGTCTCACATTCCCAAGCCACAAAAACTTGAACCAAAGCCTCCTCAGGGTAGACATTTACTTGCATATCGGACTCGTAGAATCGGGATAAGAAGAGGGCCTCAAAGTCACTCTATGATTTAATTGACGTCAGTGGTAGGCTTTGAAGCCAGTCAAAGGCTACGCTTCTAAGGTGCCGACGAACATCACTGTCATAAGCATCATCGCCGATGAGATTCTTGGCTTGTGAAGTGAAGTAGAAAATTGATGTCTGGGCATAGTCATGCCATTGAAAGGTAGCAACGTTAGGGGATTGAATCTAGGTGGCCAAAGAGCCTTGTCTCGCTCGACTAGGCAGGCTATGGTAACCCCTACATTTGCAGGTCACCTCTAAGCACTAAGGAATTTAGTTGTGCTTGAGATTGTGGAGCGACTATTGGTTCGTTAGTGTTAGATACATGTTGCTGCTGTTCAGTTGACGCAGCCGGGAGAATTTCTTCGGAGGGAGCTTGATTAACCAGGAGGTGGTTTAGGGCCTCTTGCATTTAGTTGATTGTAGTCTCCATGGCCTGGAGGCGGCACCTCTGTTGTCCCCTTTATTATCTCTTCTAGCCATATGAAAAGATAATGTATGAGCTCTGAGGACGTTACTATTGCTATCACGTCTCAGTTCTAAAATACGTATGATCAGGATACGTGGCAAATGCCAGTTACGTATCATGTGGACTCCAATCCGACTCAAATATGTATACGTTTATCCTATGAAGGGTAATCTAGCTACTAAAACACTATAAACTATATCTCAATCTATATATGAATAAATATGAAGAATGGACAATATATTTTATGGTCTGCAACCCAATAGCATGTTCGAATAGACCCGAAAGAATAATATGGGTCTATAAAACTAAACTATAATAGAGAGTATCATGGAATGAATATATAAAATATAGGAGAACATGAGAGAGTACTACTAGCGATACGTGAATCCTGCAAAAACAACCACCAACTATCTAATAACCTACGAGGAAGCTTAGCAAATACCTAAAAAGAAACCAAGTCCGTGGAGGGACGTAGCAAGACTAATATATATGCCAAATATGAACTGAATACAACATATATCTTGCACAAAATGAAACAGACAAGCTGATATACTAATAATAACTATTCTATGTGAAATGCACTTGAGGACAACTTTTGTACGCATGAGGTGTAGGCCTAATTAAAATACACATAGATCGAGGCTAGTGGTATACATATATTGTCAACTAGTCACCTGTGAACTTGTGTCACGTCCCAGTTCTAAAATACGTTGGACCCGAATACGTGGCAATGAACAGCTATGTATCAAGTGGACTCCAGCCCAGCTCGAATATGTATAATCTATTCAAGTATCAACATAACTCATTAAATACTTCTATGTCTCAATCCAAAAGAATACAAAATACAAGAAAGAACAATTGATATCATGATGTGTACCCGATACTACACTTGTCCAAATAGATTTGAAATTAACGATATGAGTTTACAAACACTAGGCTATAAAGCATAATAGATCAATCAAAAATGAAAAAATAACAACAAATAAATACGAGAAAGATATCCACTAAACATACCTCAATCTTGGAGATGTAATCACCAACTATCATATATTCTACAAAGAGAGCTTAGCATATACCTGGAAGGAAACCAAGTCCTCATGAGGACGTAGTAAGATACATAATATATTCCATATATGATAAACAATAATAACCCACAAGTGAACGACAAGTAACTCATGAATGCCATTCCCAACTAGTCTATGTGAATTTAGTTGAGGACAACACGCAGGGGCTTTCTGAACAAATAATAAAAGTATATGGCCACAAGTAGTGCTTATCCGAGTCACTATCAACCAACAGGTAGAGAAAAATAAATATTAGCCCCTACGTCTAATAACTATCCTTCCCACCCAATGGGACTGTTCGGGTTAACTCCACGTCACGTCCAATCGATCTCTACTAAGTAACATGTTAAGTCAATCACATATATAAGTAAATAAACATCATCTAACATGCCATACATCGTGAATCCGTATCATGCATAGATGTGTCAATAAGTACAATCATGTAAGTATACTGATAATGAATAGGAAGAATATGTAACACCATATCCAAAGTAAACGACTAATGTATCATGTAAAGCATGTATTTATTGTAAATCAAATAGACAAGGTATACTTACTTGGTGTCCAGGTCTGTAACTACCTAAGTCCGGGAGAGGAGTATTTTTGTCATTTCAATAATTGTTGATAATTGTATTAGTGGTGATAATATTTATTATTATATGTATTGATTGTGTGCTAGCTAATTAGAATAGACCATGCGATTAGTTGGTTACTGGACTAGCCTATTTATTTGACTTAATGTTAGTGGACCCAATTAGCTTGACATAACACTAGAGTCCAGCAATTAGATTGACATGACACTTGGACCAATACTTTAGATTAGATTCAATTAAACTCATTTAGTCATTCCATTTATAACTAGGGATTAGTCTAATTTACCAAATTATGATTAGAAGCTTCCATCTATTAAATTAGCCTTTATGACAAACATGGAAGGACATTTTAGACTTTCTGTATTGGCATGAGAGGGATTATGTAGCCGACCCTATTAGAGAGGAGATGACTTTCTCTCTCCTCTTTATTTGTTCCATTTAATTCCCACTTGGTGTTCTTCTCCAAATTGATCCATCCCTCTATCAAGTCCTCTCAATTCCACTTCAATTCCTTCTCAAATCTCTTTATTCTCACCACTTAGAAGAGATTAGGAGCTTGGTGGCTAGGAGCACTAGAAGAGGAGACTATTGGTTAGGAGTTCGTGTTTGGATCATGTCATCATGCTTTACATTGGAAATCCATCTTTAAATATCTATACATTTCAATTTCTTTTCTTGTTAGACTCTAATTGTTCAATTTGATCATTAGGAATCCACCCATGTACTAGGACTACCTATAAGAGAAAGAATAGGCTCTAATGACCCTTTATGTGAAAGTTATGTTGAAATTTGTGTCCAATTTGGAGAAATTCTGAGATTGGTGCACTAAGTGTTTGTCATTTGGTAATTTAGATCTAATTAAACTTAATTTACTTGTGTATGTCTAGATCCGTGTCCACAATTGGACATGAGTAGGCCGTATCATGATACGGTAGGATATAGAGTCATTTTGAGAGGATTTTTTCCTCCGATACTTGTGGCACACATATCAATTTCTCCATTACACATTGTATTAGCTATAGATTGTTCTAATTAGGCTCTAATCTATGTTTTAGGCATGCTTATATGATTTGGATAGAATCAGACAAGATTTGGTATAGTATCTTGGGCATATCACAAGAGTATCGTAGATTGATACGATACTAGGATTGATGCACACCAAGTATTTAGTATGGCCCATTTTGTGAGTGTCATTTGTGTCAACGTGTCTCATGCATCCTATGGAGTATGATGTGTATTTCTAATATTGTGCCATAGTCTATTAGAGTGTCAATTAGTGTATGTGTGTGTCATGAGTAGATGTGTATATGAGTGTCAATCATATATGTGTGTGTCTTGTGATACACTTGTGGATACCTACATGCGTATCTATATATGCCATAGGCTATGTGTGTGTATGTATATGTAAGATAAAGTGGGTGTGTGTGTACATACATTCATGTGTGTGTTTGTTTTCATAGAGTCATGTGTGTATGTTTATATGTAAGTGCATATACAGATATATTATCTATATAGATAGATAGGTAGATATGATATATGAATGTGTGTGTGTAGGATATAGCAGTGGAAGGGGGAAACTGTTATAGTATAGCAGTAGCAGTAGAGGCTTACCAGCATATAGGTAGTAGACAAGGGGAGTCTAATATAGCAGTGAGCATATATGCATATGGCAGTAGACAGGAGTGAGTAATAAAAAAAGGGGGCATGGCGGTCTGTTCGATTAGCAGTAGTAACATGGACCCATAGTGGCAGTAGTCTTCACTAGCACTGCCAGCAGCAACAAGCTAACTCCTGGTAGCAGCAGCTAGGTAGACTAACAACAATAATTAGCATATGTTAGCATTTAGGTTGTTGTTAGCAGTTAGGCCCAACAATAGAAGTAATGATTAAGTGCACAGGGAGAAGAGCAGCTACATCAGTAGCAGGGCTATCTAACACTAGATGGTAGCAGTATGTAGAAGGAGCCAAGGCAACAATAGTTGTATGCAACTGCAGCAGGCATGAGAGCAAATGCAGTAGCAGCAACAATGAAGAAAGTAGCAGCAGTAGCTGCAGCCTTGCAAAGGCAGCAATAACAGTTTAACATAGCAGCAGTAGCAGTGTCAAAGGTATACAGTCAGTTAGGAGAAAGGTTCTATTAGCGTGCATAGTGCATTAGTTTAGCTTCTAGGCAGCATCATGTAGAGCTGCTAGTAGCAACTGTTTAGATGTTTAGGTGTAGATGCAGGGAGAGAGATTACAAGATACCAGTGTATATTATAAGTCAGAAGCATTAGAAGGTAATGGTAGAGCTTTTGCTAGCAACAACAATGAGCTAGCTGCATTAGCAGCTGCCAAGGGAAGTTTAACAATAGTAATATGGGTGATGTGTATATATTACTGTACAGTACTAGGTAGCAGTAGGTACATATACATGTTGGTATATAATATGGATGAGTATAGTGAAATGGGTTAAGGGTATATGATATATTGATACCTTTGGTATGTAGACAGAGAGAAATATTGATATGGTATCATAATTGGAAAACTATCTACATAGGTATGTAGATATATATAGGCAACCATATGTGTATAGGTAATTTAGGTAGCACTATAGTATGGCATATGACTATATATAAATACCTATATGCTTAAGGATATTGGTACATATACATACATGGTATATGTATGGTATATTGATACATGTGTATGTTTAGGTATAAGGACATAAGGTACCAACTAGTATTATCTAGTATTAGCTAAAACCTTGGTATGGTAATGTATGGATCTAGAAACCTAGATAATAATTAGTTTGACTCTAGTAACAAGGTATTGACCTAGTTTGACCATAAAGGCAAGCTAATGACCTAGTTTGACTTCCATAACCTACAATTGACCCATAAATCACATTTTAATTTAGATATCATGATTATCACTCCAAAACATCAATTGATATTGATATTCCATATTTAGGTCTTCGAGAGACTATTACAGATATAGTTTGATACTTCACCCTAGATTCTAGGCGAGTACATTCTTTGATAATTTTTTGTTTATGATATCTTCTATGTTTCTTGAATATAGTGTAGATATCCATGATTTCTTGACACATGGTTACACTGATTGGTATTTCCGTATTCCGTCATGAGATGTTATTCCTTGTATATCTTGGAGTATCTTGTGCAAGACTTGTTGTTGTTCTTGTACTTGTATGGACACTAATTCATGAGAAGACTTGCTACCTTCTCATAGAATCCTGTGTCGTAACGTACTATGGTTGGATCCACTATACCAATCGTGGGCGGAGAGTATTAGTATAGATATGTGATCATATCCTCCTTGTGCATGTCTTGTTACTTGTGAGTATTGATCATACACCGTAGGCATGATTAACCGGACCATTTATCCTTCTGCAAGTTCTCAAGCCGATCACATGTTGAAGCTAATGCTCACTCACATAGATATTATTTTTGATTCTTGTACATAATTTTTCTTGCTCTTGTATTTACTTACAGCATTACGCATATCATGTTATATTCATGACCTATTTTATTATCTTGTATAGTCTCTCTAGTTACTGTGACATAGTCTATATAATTTACTAGAACTACTATTAGAGGTGTGATTCGTTCCAATTCTAACTGGATATTTTTTAGATGATTTAGAGGAGTGGTGCTCTATCCACTATGGACCTCAGGATGTAGGTTCAGGAGGGACTAGTTCCAGTAGAGGAGACACTAGTAGCGACTCGGCTAGATTAGTTATTAATACTAGATTTGTTTCTATCTTTCTGATATTGAGATGTTATTATTTCTGAGACTTATGTTATATTGAGATAGTTAGACTCATAGACTTTGGATGTGGATTTTGATTATGTTTATGTTCTAGACTTCTCTTAGATTATCACTTCATATCTTTTTGTGTCATTATCATGTTATTCATTACTTATAGTTTATTGTGATTGAGTCTGAGTATTATCATTGTATTGTCCTCCTTTGGAGTTGAGATATTATTGACAGGTTGTGATACATATTCATGAGATGTATTAGTTAATATTGTTGACCTAGACAACGTTCTACCATCGATGCTGCGGCATAGGCTGGACGTACCCATATCCTTATGCCCGATCATCCGAGTGTGGGTCATGACACATTTTTGTGGTGGCCTATGTAGGTCAGGCTTTGCAATTAGAGCAATTTCGTGGTAGTGCAACGACTTAGTTATACTAGTGCGAGCCTGCGATACAAGATAGGATTTAGGATATTAGGATGAGAGAATACTCAATCATAAATTAGGATTCCTTGAGAGATTCTCGGGATGATCCCTGCGAATCTCACTACAAACTCTATTTCGAAATCTGTTTTAATTTGTTTTGTCTACTCTCCCTTATTCGTTGTAGAATTTCATTCTTAGTGTTCGTTTGTTGACTCGATTTTTTGTATCAAGATAAATTTTATGTACTAAGTTAAGGTATATTTCGATGACATATTTGATAACGACAGTGTGAAAGGTAAATGTCTGCTTTTGTCATGACCTGTACTCGGTTTAGGGGTACGAGTACGTGGGTACGTCCAGCTTATGCTGCAGTATCCGTGGTAGAATACTGTATAGGTCAACTACACTATCTAACAATATAACAAATATAAAATATAACCTGTCAATATGTAAAACCCCTAAATTTCTACTACAAATTTTTTATAAATAATTTAGTATTGATTTTGTAAATTGGATTTGTACGTCGCATACAAGTTGGCATATGTCGTATTGTACGTCACGTGTAGGTTGCGTTCCGCATTTTCTCGACGAGTGCGAATATGTGCGAGGTACATATTTTCAGAAAACGTTTTATTTATGGAATTTATTTTACGAGATAGTAATAGTTTTCGAAAATAATATACGATAAATATTTTATTTGCTGTCGAGAATTGGCAAACGTTATTATTTAATCTAAAGAGGCTAATTTATTTGCTGATCGAATGTAGTAGCGAGTTAGAAAAATATGATTATGTAAATATTTGTATAAAGTTTATTTATGTATATATAATTGAATTTTTGAAATTTATTTTTATTATTATTTTAAATTTTATGAAAATGTATATTAAATATGTCTATTGTGATTTAAATCAAAACTAGATTTTAAATGGTAATTTTAAAATAGTTTTTTGAAATTAGATATAAGATTATCTACTTTATATATTGGAAAGATTTAAAAGTGTTTTAAATTAAATAACAGATTTATCTATTGGGGAAATTTAAATCATCCCAAATCCTTATCCATCTAGAGCACCACCTCCTATAGAAGGAGAGGCTCCATGTTCTTTTTTCCATAACCAAAAATTGCCTCCACAAATATTTCCCCACCCATGTGCATCGTGTCCATGTTCCCCCATCCAGATTCTTATTCTATATTTTACAAATACATTATTTTTCGTGTCGGACAGGCCCCGATACGACGATACGAAACCTAAGCCTAACCCCAAGCCGGCCAACCCTCCATCCCGACCAAACAACGACTCCACCACCGTAGTCCCAACCACCACCAATGTAGCCGCTCCTCCCCGACACACTGCCAGCCTCGCCACCACAAACCCAGCAGAAACCCAATCACCACCAACCCTGGCCACCCGAGTCGCCGAACCACCACGCTTATCCATCGCCGCTACCTTCGACTAAACACCAACCCGCCACAATTCTGGCCCAGCCCCCATCCCTGTGATCACCATCGCAAGCGCCTACTGCCAACTTCACTACCATCCCACAACACCTTCATCACCACCATTACGACTACCACCCTCACCACCTACAATACTACCGTCGCCACGGCCACTTCCAGCCGTAACGATCACCACCGCCTCAATAACAACCCAAACCCATCACCCATCACCACCATTGCCTCAGCCGAATGCCACCACCCACCACCATCAGCATCACCGCTAGCCACCCGACCACCGTAAACCAACACCACCACCATCACCAAGAAGAAGAGGGGAAATTAAAACCCTAACCCTAGACTCACCTCCGATCCGCCACCGTGACGTCTCCGTCGTACTGAGCGTCTTCCGCCCGCGCGCTCGAGCACCGGACGCCAACCACCGGTCGCGCCTCCGTATCTGGCCGCCTCTCCCCGCGGCGGGACTGCACCTCCTCCACCGCGCCTGGACGCGACCACCCGAGCCCTCTCCAGTGACGTCGCCGATCAGTATGCCCCTCCGGCCGTGCCTCCATCGACCGCCGAGCGCCGCGGTCGAGCAACGCCGGTAAGCACTTCGAACTCTCTCTCCACCATTCCTTCCTTTCTTCTTCTATCTCCCGTACAGTCAAACTCCCTCATATTTTCTATTTTTTTTTGTAATTTGGACCCCTCCATATCGACCATGGCTACTGGACTATTCGGGGCTTGTCAGAACATCGCATCACACCAGGCAAGACACCTTGCCCTTACTGTTTATTTACTTGCTCAATATCATGCATGTTTTTACTTATTATTTATTTTTAGCAAATGTAATAATTGTTCTTTCAAAACCGTATATAGATTCAAATTACTATACTTTAGTTTTCTTGATGCATTTGACTTAGAGTTAAGGGACCACCCTTTGTGTGTGCCTCATTCATTGGTCTCGACACTTGTGTGCCACGAAGTCGTGTGTCACATATAGATACGGATTTGTGTGCTGACTGATCATCGGTGCGTACAGGCCGTGCATTAGGATATAACTGCTAATAGTTATAGATGTCTAGAAGACTTAGCAGTTATTAGAAATTTTATGATGTGGATACATCACGTGTAGTGCATGGGGAGGAAAAAGACAGCTATTAGGCGTAGGGGCTTTCACTCGTTTACTTTTCTCTAGATGCCCTTAGTGACTCAGTCGAGTGCTAGTGGGCCGTGCATTTACTTTCCTCTAGCTGCCGTTAGTGACTCACCCGAGAGCTAGTGTGCCGTGCATATATTTGTTACTTTTCTTTAGATGCCACTAGTGCCTCGGTTGAAACGCTAACGCGCCGTATTTCTAGTTTCAGAAGGCCCCTGTGTGGAACGTTGTCTTTAAAGTACATTTTCACATGGAATGGTTAAGGACCTTTATCTGTTTAGACATATGCAATTTTTTTTTCTGTTGAGCTAACTATATTCAGTTTATGGCATGATATTATGTGTCTTATTACGTCACTCTGAGGACCTGGTGATTTCTCAGGTGTGCTTTTGTGATGTTTCACAGGTGCTCTTGCCAAGGCCACGACTTACTATATTCCTTCGAGGATGATTGCATTTGAATCGTCTTCGCATCGCTCGACAGTTTCTTTAAATTTTGTATTTATCTCTTTGTTGGTAGTGGATTTGTCTCCACCCAACGACTTGTGTAAACAATAATTCATAAGTTATTATAAATTCTTTCTTCTTTATTTGTGGATGAGATTAGTGTCGTGGCTTTCTACACTTTATAGCTTATATATACATACGATGGTTCCATATATTGGAGTATACTTCGTATGTATGCAGCTGGCATGATTACGTTCCTAGTCCTACGTATTTTTGGGACTGGAGCGTTACAGTCTAACAAATGCACCTGCTGCCTTTATGGGTCTTATAAATTGGGTGTTTCGACCCTTTCTCGACAAATTCGTTGTAGTCTTCATTGAAGATACCCTTGTCTATTCGAAGGACATAATGAAGCATGTACAGCATCTGCGGACCGTACTACGAACCCTTTATGACAACTAGTTGTATACGAAGATGAGCAAATGTGAATTCTGGCTAAACAACATATCATTCCTCGGATAGATCATCTCCGCATAAGGCATCACATTCGGTTCAAGAAAAGTCGAAGCAGTTGTTGATTGTAAATGGCCCACGGCAGTTAGTGAGATTCGAAGCTTCCTCGACTCGACAGGATACTACCGATGCTTCATGAAAGACTTTGCAAAGATTGCATCGCCTTTGACTCGTCTCACTTAAAAGGGAGTTGCATTTGAGTGGTCGGACGACTGTGAGACTTGCTTTTAGGAGCTAAAATAACGACTTGTTTTGGCCCTGATACTCGCGCTTACTGAAGGGAATAAGGGATTTCAAATCTTCAATGATGGTTCCTGGTAGGGCTTAAGACGTGTGCTCATGCAACGGAATAAGGTGATATCTTTTGCTTTCAGGCAGCTGAAGCCACATGAGAAGAGCTATCCCATGCATGACTTGGAATTAGTAGCAATTGTGTTCGTGCTAAAACTCTGGCGTCACTATCTTTATGGCGTGGCATGCACTATTTTTACAGATCACAAGAGTCTAAAGTATCTTTTACCCAGAAATAACTAAATTTGTGGCTGAGGTGATGGCTAGAACTGATCAAAGTCTACGACTTGACTATCAACTACACGTCAGGCACAGGAAATGTTGTAGCGGATGCACTAAGCCGAAATACATAGCCTTACTATCCATCAACGACCGAATACTTTGCGATTTAGAGGACATGGGCATCGAACTCCGGGTTTGATTCATGGGTTCAAAGCTTGCTCAACTACGCGTGGAGCCGAGTTTGTTGGAAAGAATCAAGACCGCTCAGAAGGAAGATCCCTACCTAAGGAATATGCGAGAGCTGAATTGAAAAGGTAAGGTGGCCGACTTTATGGAAGATGAGACCAACGTGCTGCGATTGAAGGGCTGACTATGTGTTCCGGATGACTAAGAACTGCAAAAAAGAGGTATTGTCGGAGACGCACTATGTAAAATATTCTTTGCATCCAGGCAGCACCAAGATGTACAAGGACCTCTACACAACAATCTGGTGGCACGGGATGAAGAGGGATGTGGCACTATTCTTATCACAATGTATGGCTTGTCAGCAAGTAAAAGTTGAGCACCAAAGACCGGACGGAGAGATGCAGAACCTTGTTATTCCAGAGTGGAAGTGAGAGCACTTATGCATAGACTTTATTGTTGGGTTGCCGAAGATGCCATAGGGGAATGACACTGTCTGGGTCATCGTCGATTGACTAAACAAGTCAGCGCATTTTATTGCCATCAAAGTGACTTGGAGCATCGATCGTCTAGCCTAGATTTACCTTGCCAAAATTTTGCGACTGTACGTAGTTCTAGCATCCATCATCTCATATCAAGATGGATAATTTCTGTCGCGCTTCTGGAGTAGCCTTAAGTTCAACTTTATTACCATCCTCAGATCGACAGCCAAATGAAACGTGTGAATCAAATTCTCGAAGGCTTGTTACAGCTCTACACAATTGACTTGAAGTCAAGTAGGGGCGTTCATCTACCGTTAGCAGAATTTGTATAAAATAATAGCTACCAGTCCAACATCCAGATGACGTCTGTCACGACCCGCACCCAGTGTAGGGGCACGAGAAGTAGGTACGTCCAGCCTACGTCGCAGTGTCGGCGGTAGAACGTTGTCATAGGTTACTATCTAATCAACAACTCACGCAATTATATAATGTACTTGTCAAATCTCAACTCCGAACGGAGGACAAGTATAGATATAATAAAATCTCAATCACAGTCTAAGTACGATATGATGACACAGAAGTTTATAACTAAGACTAAATAACATCAAGAAACCCAACTACTAAAATAATAATAATCTCTAACAATCTCAAATACAAACTCATATCTCAACTTATTACAATTCAAATTCTAAAACATGAAAGCTAAGTCAACTAGCTAGTCTCCCGATCACTCTTGAGTGTCGGGGCCAAAGGAAGCTAAGCCATCTCCTGGTCCATAGTAAGTAGGGCCAGTGTCCTCGGGGCAAGCATCTGTAATATTTTCAACAGGTCCAGTCAGGACAGGAACGAGTATAATTCATCTAGAAAACCCAAGTAAATGATAGAGAACTCTAAAGCAGTTATAGACAGTTTTATTGATGAACATGGTAGTTTATATTCAGGTGATGGTATTGAGAAACATTTAAGATACAAGGAAAGTAAGGTAAGTAAAACAAGAGAAGAATCATGGCAATGAAGATTGTAAATAGAAACTAGCTGAACTAGAGTAACCTGATATAAGTCCAGACAATAAATGTAAACAAGTGTAAAACCCAAGTAAGTCCAGACAACATGAATCTGATACCAGGTGATTCCAGTACAAGATAAGTCCAGTATAAGATGATTCCAGTCAGTGATCAAAGATTCCAGGGTGAGTCCAGACTATACTCTAACAGTGTGTTTTAAAATATCGAGATCGACATGTAAACGGCTGTAGGTATCAGGCACATCTCTCAATGATCAGACGAGAGATGGCTATGCTTCCAATAGATCCAAGTAAGGAGATTCCAGATTTGGGGTATGTCTACATGTCTTACTCAATATTTCTCCGTCCCATAATACAAGTGAATCCAGTATAAGATACGAGAATCGAGATGAGTCCAGCCAAACGTGATGATACCAGCAATGATTCCAGAATGATTCTAGTAGATTCCAGTAATAGATGCCAGACATGATGATACCAACAATGATTCCAGTAATAGAGGCCAGACAACATGGTATGTGTGACACATACATGAATCCAGAAATATCTATACGTGTTGTAAGAATCACATAAAACTAACTAGAACTGAAGTACAGTAATTGATAAGTAAATGAGAGAACTATCAGAGAAATCTACTCGTCTGATACTCTGAAAAGAGTAGTATAATATAAGATGTCTGCACCAGAGTCACAATGTCCTAAATAGCACAGTACAGGTTATAATGTGTTTAAAATAAGGTAAATAAAGTTTACAATACAATCTACATGATTTCTAAGCCAATCTAGGTCAAAGTCAACTCTAAGTCAAACCTGGTCAACTGTCTAGGTCAACTAGGTCTAAGTCAAACTTGGTCAACTCTGGGTCAACCTAAGTCAACACCTAGTCAAACTAGGTCAATTGGTCAACTAAAAGTCAAAGTCAACTCTGGGTCATAGTCAAACTTTAGCTAATTGGTCAACTATAGATCATCTTGGTCTAATTAGTCTATTTTAGACAATTTAGGATACCATGGTACCCTTATCCTAGTTATCCTAGTAACTTAATATTTAAACACATACAAACTCAATTTCTTGTCAAGCTATTAGGACAACCCTCAAAACATAGCTAATATCATGCAATTATACTACTATCCTATGCTAACTTATCTTTCTACCATTCACCCCACCTCATATCTGAACCAAGAGGTTGAGTTCAGATATAGACTGAAAGTACATTATATGGAAAGTGACTAAAATTTAGAAGACTGAACAAGGATGAAAACCAAAGACTGCACACAACATAGTTTCCCCTAATAAATTTGACTGATACCAATGTAATGAAGACTGGGGACAGGTGCTTATAGTGAAAGACTGGACTCTACCCTATAGTATTGAAATGCTATGCAAGGTAAAACACTAAGACAGGGTATACAACCCTGTCCATCCAACCACTGTCACACATCTATATTAGACACACACACTCAAGTGCACTCATCACTCATATGGCATTCACTCACTCAAATAGTCACACCACCTGATACTTTTGACACTAGCCACTCACTTTCTATTTCCTACACTCACTTGGACACTCGAAATGCACTGAACACATCTCCCTACTGTTACTGCTGACTTGGGTGAACTAGGTAGCATTACCAACATGGCCTAAGGCCATGTCCAACTAAACTCAAACCTGCTAACCCATTGCTACTGCTCCTACTGCTGTTAGCTACTACAATTGCAAAGCCAAGACAGGGCAAAGCATGTTACCTGCTGCTTGCTACTGCAATGTAAAGTCCCCTCTTCCACTCTCAAATCTCTTAACTAACTGGTATTTTAAAACGCACACCACCATGTCAATTAGATACCTGGAGGTTGAACCTTGCTGTTTTCATAAGAACTGGGCAGATGGAGACTCCCACAGTTCGGGTATTGGACCAAGTGGTAATCCTTCTATTCTAACATTCACGAACACACAACACAATAGGGGGACAGTGGTGATATCGGCTAGGTGTTCCTGTGTGAACATGAGTCACATATATGTGTGTGGTATGGAAATAGTGTGTAAACGTGTACCTGTGTGTGTGTTAATGTATGTATAAATGAAACTGTTCTCAGGATTACCAAACAGTGTGTGAAAATAGTGTTCATGTGTCAAGTGTTCACAGGTTTTAGGGTGTCAAAGTTAGTGTCAGGTTGAGAGTGTACCCATGTGTATTTATACTCAGTAATCTAGTAAATACTTACAAGCACAACCTCAATCATTACATTCATTTTAGCCTAGATTTAAACCTAGCCACAATTAACATTTACCTCATGAAACATTAATATGCCCTGAATCAAATAGAAGGGAAAGGAAAACTGAGAACAGTGACTATCTAACCAATGCAACCATTCAAATCTC
Organism: Iris pallida; assembly: GCA_029216955.1. Lineage (NCBI taxonomy): Eukaryota > Viridiplantae > Streptophyta > Magnoliopsida > Asparagales > Iridaceae > Iris > Iris pallida. The sequence continues at coordinate 17,197 of JANAVB010018945.1, forward strand.
AACCAATTCGAATTCACCAAAACCAAATTAAAACCAAAACCAATACCATGTATGAAATACATTTGAACCCCAAATCAGTACACAAACCCTTCCCCAATCATCCTTTCCAAACTCATTGAAAACTGTCATTTAAGACAGGTATCAGAAATCCCCTTTTAAACCAAAAACCATTCGAAAACCCAATAACATTTGTGTGTCAGGGGGGTACAGACATGGGGACATGTCATGCACACCCATGTGTCCCAATTTGTCTAGCAATCAGGACACGAAGTGTCCAAGAATTCAAAAGACTGAATGTCAGAAAACAACAATACTAATGTGTCGACCCATCTTGGGGTTCGTGTGTCCACCCTAGAGCCTCGTGCTCGTGTCCAGAGGTAGTCTAGATATAGAGGTAGGTGTCTAGGTGCCTGTACAGTGTCCACGAGGTTGCGTGTCCATGCGCGAAGCGCATATCAGTGGGGTATTTTCGTGTATGCAGTGACAGTGGAGAATCGGTGCATCCTCAATTCCTTCGCGCACAGTCGACGAGGACCCACAAAATTTTTTGGGTGTGATGTCAGTCACTAGGCCCACGTGTCTACCAATTTTTGTGTCACGTGGTTCCGTGTCGTATCCGCTAGGACACGCGAACAGCAGGACAGCCGCACGAGCCCGTACGGTGTCTCGTGCTGCATGTCCAAGCCCTAAAACCGTGTCCAAACTTGCCTAAATTTGACTCAGTCAATTTGGGTTGTAATATATACATGTTAGGCTACACATATATGTAATTAGTTTTGAAAATTACCAAAATCCATTTCTATGTGACATTTCATCGAACACGTATTTAAATACACTGATACGTGTCTGATACAGACACAAAATTGACACGAGATCCTACCAAACTTGGGCTACACCTAGGGGGACCCTAAATGGATGCATATATGGGAAGAAATCAGGAATTTATTAGGGTTTGTAGGGTTTTACCTATTGAGTGTTCAAACTCAATGTAAAGAGCCTCATCTTGACGTCTTCCTCAATTTGCTACGGTTCAAACGTCCTCGAACCTTGCTAGCAAGCACCCACAAGTCTCCTCTAATGTTGGAGATGATGATGTAATTGATTTGACTCAATTTGGGCTCAATTTGGATTAATTGGGAGAAGTTTAGGGAAGAACAAAGTAGGGTTCTACTAGGTTTTTCAAAAAAGAGGCATGGCTTCTTAGTGTGACACTTATAGGAGGGGGGCTTGTATGGCTGTTGAAAATATTAGGGTAGGGTTTTAGATGAGTGGTTGAGGTTCTTCCACCCAATTCAAAGCCTTCCTATTGGTTCAAGGCTTCTTTTTACAAATATCTTAAAAGAAAAATATCCTACCTAGGAATATCTAGATATTACTAACCTTGGCACTTAGTAGGAATGTTCTAACCATGATTTTAACCTCTAGACTAATCTAGGTTAGGTTAAACTTCTAGGTTAAGGCTTAACTAAATGATTAGCAAAATATTTAATTAATCAAAATTATAATTCCACAAAATTGTCAAAATGACCAAAATATCCTTAGGCTAAAAATTGGTAATTTGAAATTCTAATCACATGACTAGGCTCCCATGGTCATAGTTAGTCTCCGGGCTTAGCAATTCTAGGGTTACACTAGTTAACCATCAAAATCATAATTCAATATTTTAAATAGTTTTAAATTGATTAAAAATCACCAAAAATCATAATATGATTTAAATATCATTATTAAATGATTATATTCACAAATTTCTAAAATTACCCTTATTTGGAAAACTTGGTGTTACAAGTCTACCCCCTTAAAAGAATTTTGTCCTCGAAATTAAGATGATCGTACTCCTCCTAGGTCAAACCCCCAATCAAAAAAGGTCGAAAGATAACATGCAAACTCAGTCCTACTGGTCGTGATTCCATAGTCTCGATCATGGTAACTACGCTATCTAACATATCACAATCATATCCTGACAGGTACTAATGGAATCACACATGAAGGTGGGAGAGAAGAACAAGAAGGACAAACCTGCTAATCCGTCACCTGCAGCGTCGGTCTCCTCGACCGCCATCACAAAAGCTCCACCCCTCTGGTGCTGAGCTACAGGTGGCCTAGCTCCCTCTATCTAATCCATGATACTCAAGTAACATCCACGCTGATATTCCATTCTATTATACTAGGGCACCATCTATATGGTATCTATTCTAAAATCTGATAATCATACCCGTCTATCCAGAACCATGTTACCAGAATCCTCGTTACGCTAGTAAGTACTATAACGATAATCCATAGAGTCCGCCACTAAAGTACATATATCTAGAATCATGGTATTTAAAATTTTTGCATTGCCGCTAGCTTGGCTGCGAAAATCTTAAATTCCCACACCCGAGAAATACATCCAAAATTCGACTCTATCTCATCGCCAAACCAGCTAATATGGCTGTAGAAGACTCTAGATTCTATGACTGAGGCAACCTAGCCCATAATATTATCTTGGTAGAAAATCAAGTCAATAATGAATACCAAGAATCAAATTCAACGATGAACAAGGAAGTAGACAGAAACTGTAGAAATCGAATTTCGCGATAGTTTATAACGAGATTCTCAAGGGTCATCCCAGGAATCTTTTCAAGTAGTCCTAACTGTGATTGAGTACTCTCTCAACTAAAGCCTATTCCATAGTTCCTATCGCAGGCTGTAGTGATACTCTAGTTCGAATACTACTACATAAACTCGACCTGCATGGGCCACCACTAAAAATGTGCCACGATCCGCACCCAGTGTAGGGGCACGAGAAGTGGGTACGTCCAGCCTACGTCGCAGTGTCGGCGGTAGAACGCTGTCCTAGGTTACTATCTAATCAACAACTCACGTAATTATATAATGTACTTGTCAAATTTTAACTCCGAACGGAGGACAAGTATAGATATAATAAAATCTCAATCGCAGTCTAAGCACGATATTATGACACAGAAGTTTATAACTAAGATTAAATAACATCAACAACCCAACTACTAAAATAATAATAATATCTAACAATCTCAAATACAAACTCATATCTCAACTTATTACAATTCAAGTTCTAAAACATGAAAGCTAAACCAAGTCAACTAGCTAGTCTCCCTATTACTCCTGAGTATCGGGGCCACAGAAAGCTAAGCCATCTACTGGTCCATAGTAAGTAGGGCCAGTGTCCTCGGGGCAAGCATCTGTAATATTTTTAACAAGTCCAGTCAGGACAGGAACGAGTACCCAAGTAAATGACAGAGAACTCTAAAGCAGTTATAGACAGTTTTATTGATGAACATGGTAGTTTATATTCAGGTGATGGTATAGAGAAACAGTTAAGATACAAGGAAAGTAAGGTAAGTAAAATAAGAGAAGAATCATGACAATGAAGATGGTAAATAGAAACCAGCTGAACTAGAGTAACATGATATAAGTTCAGACAGTAAATATAAACAAGTATAAAACCCAAGTAAGTCCAGACAACATGAATCTGATACCAGGTGATTCCAGTACAAGATGAGTCCAGTATAAGATAATTCCTGTCAGTGATCAAAGATTCCAGGGTGAGTCCAGACTATACTCTAACAGTGTGTTTTAAAATATCGAGATCGATATGTAAACGGCTGTAGGTAACAGGCACATCTCTCACTGATCAGGCGAGAGATGGCTATGCTTCCAATAGATTCTAGTAGAAAGATTCTAGATTTGGGGTATGTCTATATGTCTTACTTAATATTTCCCTACCCCGTTGTACAAGTGAATCCAGTACAAGACACGAGAATCGAGATGAGTTCAGCCAAACGTAATGATACCAGCAATGATTCCAGAATGATTCCAGTAGATTCCAGTAATAGATGCCAGACATGATGATACCAACAATAATTCCAGTAATAGAGGCAGACAACATGGTATGTGTGTCGCATACATGAATCCAGAAATATCCATACGTATTGTAAGAATCACATAAAACTAACTAGAACTGAAGTACAGTAATTGACAAGTAAATGAGAGAACTATTAGAGAATGTACTCACCTTATACTCTAAAAAGAGTAGTATAATATCAGATGTCTGTACCGGAGTCACAATATCCTAAATAGAGTAGTACAGGTTATAATGTGTTTAAAATAAGGTAAATGAAGTTTACAATACAATCTACATGATATTTAAGCCAATCTAGGTTAAAGTCAACTCTAAGTCAAACATGGTCAACTGTCAAGGTCAACTAGGTCTAAGTCAAACTTGGTCAACTTTGGGTCAACCCAAGTCAACACCTAGTCAAACTAGGTCAATTGGTCAACTGAAAGATAAAGTCAACTCTGGGTCAAAGTCAAACTTTAGCTAATTGGTCAACTATAGGTCATCTTGGTCTAATTAGTCTATTTTAGACAATTTAGTATACCATGGTACCCTTATCCTAGTTATCCTAGGAACTTAATATTTAAACACATACAAACTCAATTTCTTGTCAAGCTATTAGGACAACCCTCAAAACATAGCTAATATCATGCAATTATACTACTATCCTATACTAACTTATCTTTCTACCATTCACCCCACCTCATATCTGAACCAAGAGGTTGAGTTCAGATATAGACTAAAAGTACATTATATGGAAATGTGACTGAAATTTAGAAGACTGAACAAGGATGAAAACCAAAGACTGCACATAACCTAGTTTCCCCCAATAAATTTGACTGATACCAATATAATGAAGACTGGGGATAGGTGCTTATAGTGAAAGACTGGACTCTACCCTATAGTACTGAAATGCTATGCAAGGTAAAATACTAAGACAGGGTATGCAACCCGGTCCATCTGTAAAACCCCTAAATTTCTACTATATATTTTTTTAAAAATTTGTACGGATTTAAAATTTTGTAGTGTACGTCGCGTAGTCGTATTATACGTCGTGCACGAAATTTCATTTTTCGCGTAATTGCTCGACGAGTGCGAATATGTGCAAGCGTACATATTTTAGTAAAACATTTTTCTATATTTTTTTATATAGTTCAAATAATATATATAATAATTATTTGTATTTTACTTGAAGTTTATTTTATGCAAATATTCCTTGCATATGAATTTATATATAATTCCATTTTCAAAATTTATTAATATTAATATTTTATTATTCAAAAAGATTTATTATTTTCGAAATTATTATTATTGGTATTTTTGAAAAATATATTTCGAAATTATTGTGGCGATTTAAACCTTGATTTAAAATTTTGGATTTATTTAAATAGTTAAGTATTTGAAATTTGATCTATCATATTCGATTTTAAACTAAAATTTAATTAGATTTAAATTGAATTTATATTTTGATTTGGGTTTAAATTGATTTAAATTAAATTACGAATTATCTACCTTGGGTTTTAAATATTCCTAATCCTATCCCAATGGGAATTCCCACATCCTATAAGTAGGCAGGTACTCCTCCATAAATTTTTATCATCCACATTATTCCTCCATAAATATTTCCATTCTAGTGCGTGCACCGTGTCCATGTTCCACCATCCATAGTCTTATTCCATTTTATAATTATATTATCATCTACGTGCGGGACAACCCCCGACACGTAACAAATATCGAAAACCTAAACCTAATCCGTTCTTCCTTCCCGACCGTCTCCCGACGCAATTCATCAACATCCTAACCCTAGCCTCTTGTTGACAGCCTCCTTCCTCCTCCCTTCGGCCGCAACCCGCTGTCGCCACCACAGCCCACAAAAACCTCGCACCACCAACGCCGTCATCCCCACAAACCCAGCCTCTTCGTCCGCCGAACCCAGCCTCACCATGGCCGTCCCTGGCCGTCATCAGCAGCCACCACCTTCGCACGAGCACCCCAACCACACCTCCTCTGCCTAACCCCCACCTTCACCTCGCCAGTCCCACCGTGACTCCACCGTTGGCATCCCTATCATAATTCGTCGCCGTCCCCTTCCGGCGACTGGCCGTCTCCTATCCCGACCACAGCGCTACCACGGCCACCGGCCGGAAAAGCCCAATCCGCCACCCAAAAGCAAAAATAGAAGAATAAACCCTAAATTAAACGCACGCCCCCTCGACTCACCTGGCCGCCTCGCCGGTGAACAGCCACGTCCGCTGCACAGCCATCACCGCCGCGACGAGCCCGTGGTCGGCGCACCCATCCGTCGTGGTTTCCCGCACCACCAGGTCAGCCGGGCCGCCTCGGCGCGTGTGGCTGCCTACCCCCAACCCAGCCACCGGTAATGCCGACCGTCACCTCCTCCTCTCCCGAGCCACCGCCATTCCCCGTTCTCCGTCGCCGGATCCCCCACTTCCTCCGACTTCCCCGCCAGCCGAACCACCGCACCCTCTCAAAACCCTTTCTCCGCCCAGGCGACATAAGCGCCGACGCGGGCGACTCGCCTCTCTCCGCCGCGCCGCTCTCGCGCCGCAGCTCCCTCGCCAAGTCCGCCGACCAAAACCGTCGGCCGCCCGCTCTTCCTCTCGCTCTCTGCTTTCACCTCTCTGCTCCTCTCTCTCTCTCTCTCTCTCTATTTGCTGTACATTAACTCAATGAGTAGGAGAAACAGCTGTGGTTTTTTTATTTTTTTTCATTTATTTATTTACTTATTTCTTTTCTTTTGTTTTTGATAAATCATTATTATTATCATTGTTATTATTATATTTATTATTATTATTATTATTATCATAATTTCTATTATTTTTTTTTCTAAATATAGGTACATCATTATTATCAATAATATTATTAATGTTATCAGTTTTATTATTAAAGTGGCAATTATTATTTTTATCTTTCTAATTAAAGTATATTGATTACAGTAAATTATCTAAATTATTGGCACTATATTTGCTATAGGAATTATTATTATTGATATTATTATTATTCATACTGATATCATTTTAAGTATAAATAATATTTCAACATTGGGTTGGAAGCCCTAGTTGTATTGCTATATTATTTATGACATTTTAAAAGTACAGCTTTACCAAAAATAATTTACTTTAACAAAATATAGGTTTTGTCGTAGAATGTTTTCCAAATCTATAATTAATTAACAATTTTATTTTTTTAACTAATAAGATATAGTTTTTCTTACTTAAAAATGTATTTTTAACTAACTTAGAGTTTTTTTGCCGAAAATGATTTTTTCTTGACTTTAAGTATTTTTCTATAAATATTTTGACTTATGAAAACTAGTTTTAGGAATTATAAATATTTTCTAAACTCGTATATATATAAATATTTATTTATCCATTATTTCTTTAATTTCTCTCCTGTCCATAACCAGTCCTATTCTTCCTATTCCTCGCCCAATTCAAGCCTACCTTATGTCCACCCTAACTAAATTGACCCTTCTGGACCCAATGGAACCGACCGTGTCACCATCCTTGGTCACCTTGTATACTTGTTGCACTGAAGTTGCAGTTCATGCCACCTTGATCATCGCAGCACACCGCGAGGGTCCTACCAGGCAAGACACCTTGCCATTCGCTGTTTAATTATTTTAGCTCATATTTCATGCATTATTTATTTTCTTTATGCAAAATAAACTGTGATACATGGCATAACCTGTTAGAACTTACTGTTCATTTATATATCCTGCTATGTATTATTTTTACACATTAAACCTAGATTTAAGGGACCACCTTTGTGTGTTGCATTCATGGCCTTGACACACTGTACAACGAAGTTGTGTGTCGTATGTAGAACACGGAAGTGCGTGATTGGCTAGCCACCAGTACGTACAAGCCGTACGATAGGAATAACCGCTAATAGATGTTGCATGCTTAGTTTGACTTAGTGGTTATAGAGGTTTATTGTTGTGGATACAACAGAGTAGGCATTGGGCGGGGAGGACAATTCCTTAGCGTATGGGCTTCGATGCACTTTCCCTTTTGTAGCCCGTGAGCTCCGCCGGAGACGCGGGTCAGATTACCCATGATTACTGACGGCCACTGGCGACGTCATGCTCTTACTGATGGGGCCTCTGGTGCTCAAGGGGGGACTACGCCGATCCTATTTAGCCAGGGCCCATGCGTAGGAAGGATTATTCTTAACTACATTTCACTTAGAACGGCAGGCTACCTTTATCCATTAGGTATGAGTACTTTTGGTTTGGGTACTTGTATCTGACCGTGGCTTGGAACAATAACTTGTCGCGGATTAGTTTGTCACATCTTGTCCTTGTTTGGTTGTAGGTGTGACTTACTACTTCAATGAGAAGGTATTGAACCTTGTTGGGGTCCGGATACCATATTGGATTCATAGCATGGAAAGATATGTCACCGTGAATTAGTTTACCATCTCCTGTCCTTGTTTGGTTGGGGAGATGGTACGCTCGTTCAATAGGTGTGTATTGGACCATGTTATAAATTTAATTGACTTATTTATTTGAGCAATATTTATTCAGTTTATATGTCATGATATTATGTGTCTTGTTACGTCCCTCTGAGGACCTGGTTATCTCTCCAGGTGTGTGCTCTTATCTTTCGCGGGTGTTTTAGCTCTAGCCGTGATCATCGCTATTTCGTCGAGGATGATTGCACTTGGATCGTCTTCGCTTCGCTCGCCACTCATTTCTTTTTCTATGTACTTTTCCTTATTTTGTTGGTAGTAGATTTGTCTCCGCCCAACATACTGTATCAAGACAAATTCATTCTCATTATATGATATCTTAGTCATTTATTCTGTGTGGATGAGATTAGTTATGGTTTTACTGTATTTTACAGCTTATGTATCCATACGAGGCCTATGTACTTCGTATGAATACAGCTGGCATGTCTACGTTCCTAGTCCTACGTATTTTAGGACTGAGGCATTACATGTTTTTGTGGTGGCCCATGCAGGTTAAGATAAATTGTTTGGTTACTTTATCGTACCAAACAAGCCTGCGTATAGGATTAGAAGTTTAGGATCTCATCCACATACTTAACCTTTTTCCTCGATTCCATATTCGACCGACTCATCGATTGCATCTTGCTTGATTCCTTCTATCATTATTCTTATCTTCCCTTCGTGCTTGCTAGAGATTGACCCTACTAGTTAGCTGTCCCAAATACCCTTAGCTTAATTTTTTAAGTTGGATAGAATACCCCACGACCTGACACACCCTTGACCATTAAGGAGAATACAAATAGGATTATCTAGACTATAAAGACTGAAGGAATTTAACCCATTTGGTCAACCAAGCCTTGGACAATAAGACCGTAGAATGATTGTATAGGAATAAACAAGACTTAGATCCTTATGTCTCTTAGACTATTCATATTGATTCTACTTTATTTCAATCTTAATCTCACGTGCCTATAATTTACTATCTAGACTAATGATGCTAATATAGCCTAGTTTTTGCAAGCTCAATTCTTTATCAAGCTTGTTCATGACGTATGTTATTGGAGGCCTCCACTAACAGATTGTCTACTCAGAACCGGTGCATGATGGTCTGATCAACCTAGTGCACTTTGGTTCACTTTTTATCTATTGTTTACGTGGATAGGGACATAGCTAAACTTGCCCTCTAGAGTCCCATCCGCGACTGCCTTGGACTCCTTTTGAATTATTCGGTCGTCTTTGAACCACGTATTCGTATTCGATAATGCCTCCTTCGAACTCTATATTGCTTTCGCCTTCAACTATTTTAGAAGGATGAAGGCGTTATACTAGAACTTCCTATCGACTATGACCATTCTCACTCGACGTTGTTATATCTTTATCCTAAACTACTCGTCCTTTTCTCGGCCCTATCATGACCTTCTAATCACTTAAATTAGGAGTGAATCTAATCGTTCTCCTAAGAACCCAAATCTTAAAGGTCTCTAAGTTATTCCTCATAATACCGTACTATTGCGTGTTATCTTGATTAAACTTTAACCCTAATCATTTTCCTTCTGACGTTAGTTAGCCATATCCATGATTTATGTCGTCATTATTTGAAATCGCGATTTTTTTAATGCATGTTTGCATTGAACGTTGTTTTTTTTGCCTCGTCCAGTGACTTGATCGTATCCACTACCGATAAACCCATGTGACCGTCTCACCCACCCCCTATAATTCTTAATTTCGAAGACGAAAATCTTTTAAGTTGGGTCGGATGTAAAACCCCTAAATTTCTACTATATTTTTTTTAAAATTTGTACGGATTTAAAATTTTGTATTGTACGTCGCGTAGTCGTATTATACGTCGTGCACGAAATTTCGTTTTTTGCGTAATTGCTCGACGAGTGTGAATATGTGTGAGCGTACATATTTCAGTAAAACATTTTTCTATATTTTTTATATAGTTCAAATAATATATATAATAATTATTTGTATTTTACTTGAAGTTTATTTTATGCAAATATTCCTTGCATATGAATTTATATATAATTCCATTTTCGAAATTTATTAATATTAATATTTTATTATTCAAAAAGATTTATTATTTTCGAAATTATTATTATTGGTATTTTTGGAAAATATATTTCGAAATTATTGTGGCGATTTAAACCTTGATTTAAAATTTTGGATTTATTTAAATAGTTAAGTATTCGAAATTTGATCTATCCTATTCGATTTTAAACTAAAATTTAATTAGATTTAAATTGAATTTATATTTGGATTTGGGTTTAAATTGATTTAAATTAAATTACGAATTAACTACATTGGGTTTTAAAAATTCCTAATCCTATCCCAATGGGAATTCTCATATCCTATAAATAGGCAGGTACTCCTCCATAAATTTTTATCATCCACATTATTCCTCCACAAATATTTCTATTCTAGTGCGTGCACCGTGTCTATGTTCCACCATCCATAGTCTTTTTCCATTTTACAATTACATTATCATCTACGTGCGGGACAACCCCCGACACGTAACAAATATCGAAAACGTAAACCTAATCCGTTCTTCCTTCCCGACCGTCTCCCGACACAATTCATCAACATCCTAACCCTAGCCTCTTGTTGACAGCCTCCTTCCTCCTCCCTTCGGCGCAATCCGCTGTCGCCACCACAACCCACAGAACCCCCGCACCACCAACGTCGTCATCCCCACAAACCTAACCTCTTCGTCCGCCGAACCCAGCCTCGCCATGGCCGTCCCTGGCCGTCATCAGCAGCCACCACCTTCGCACGAGCACCCCGATCACACCTCCTCTGCCTAACCCCCACTTTCACCTCGCCAGTCCCACCGTGACTCCACCGTCGGCATCCCCATCACAATTCGTCGCCGTCCCCTTCCGGCGACTGGCCGTCTCCTATCCCGACCACAGCGCTACCACGGCCACCGGCCGGAAAACCCCAATCTGCCACCCAAAAGCAAAAATAGAAGAATAAACCCTAAATTAAACGCACGCCCCCTCGACTCACCTGGCCGCCTCGCCGGCGAACAGCCACGTCCGCTGCACAGCCTTCACCGCCACGACGATCCCGTGGTCGGCGCACCCATCCGCCGTGGTTTCCCGCACTACCAGGTCAGCCGGGTCGCCTCGGCGCGTGTGGTTGCCTACCCCCGACCCAGCCACCGGTAACGTCGACCGTCACCTCCTCCTCTCCCGAGCTACCGCTGTTCCCCGTTCTCCGCCGCCGGTTCCCCCACTTCCTCCGACTTCCCTGCCAGCCGAACCACCGCACCCTCTCAAAACCCTTTCTCCGCCCAGGCGACGTGAGCGCCGACGCGGGCGACTCGTCCCTCTCCGTCGTGCCGCTCTCGCGCCGCAGCTCCCTCGCCAAGTCCGCCGACCAAAACTGCCGGCCGCCCGCTCTCCCTCTCGCTCTCTGCTTTCGCCTCTCTGCTACGCTCTCTCTCTCTCTCTCTATTTGCTGTACATTAACTCAATGAGTAGGAGAAACAGCTGTGGTTTTTTATTTTTTTTCATTTATTTATTTACTTATTTCTTTTCTTTTGTTTTTGATAAATTATTATTATTGTCATTGTTATTATTATATTTATTATTATTATTATTATTATTATTATTATTATTATTATCATAATTTCTATTATTTTCTTTTTCTAAATATAGGTACATCATTATTATCAATAATATTATTAATGTTATCATTTTTATTATTAAAGTGGCAATTAACTATTATTTTTATCTTTCTAATTAAAGTATATTGATTACAGTAAATTATCTAAATTATTGACACTATATTTGTTATAGGAATTATTATTATTGATATTATTATTATTCATACTGATATCATTTTAAGTATAAATAATATTTCAACATTGGGTTGGAATCCCTAGTTGTATTGCTATATTATTTATGACATTTTAAAAGTACAACTTTACCAAAAATAATTTACTTTAACAAAATATAGGTTTTGTCGTAGAATGTTTTCCAAGTCTATAATTAATTAACAATTATATTTTTTAACTAATAAGATATAGTTTTTCTTACTTAAAAATGTATTTTTAACTAACTTAGAGTTTTTGTGCCGAAAACGATTTTTCTTGACTTTAAGTATTTTAAGTATTTTTCTATAAATATTTTGACTTATGAAAACTAGTTTTAGGAATTATAAATATTTTCTACACTCGTATATATATAAATATTTATTTATCCATTATTTCTTTAATTTCTCTCCTGTCCATAACCAGTCCTATTCTTCCTATCCCTCGCCCAATTCAAGCCTACTTTATGTCCACCCTAACTAAATTGACCCTTCTGGACCCAATGGAACCGACCGTGTCACCATCCTTGGTCACCTTGCATAGTTGTTGTACTGAAGTTGCAGTTCATGCCACCTTGATCATCGCAGCACACCGCGGGTGTCCTACCAGGCAAGACACCTTGCCATTCGCTGTTTAATTATTTTAGCTCATATTTCATGTATTACTTATTTTCTTTATGCAAAATAAACTATGATACATGGCATACCTGTTAGACCTTACTGTTTATTTATATATCCTGCTATGTATTATTTTTACACATTAAACCTAGATTTAAGGGACCACCTTTGTGTGTTGCATTCATGGCCTTGACACGCTGTACCACGAAGTTGTGTGTCGTATGTAGAATACGAAAGTGCGTGATTGGCTAGCCACCAGTACGTACAAGCCGTATGATAAGAATAACCGCTAATAGATGTTGCATGCTTAGTTTGACTTAGCGGTTATAGAGGTTTACTATTGTGGATACAACAGAGTAGGCATTGGACGGGGAGGACAATTCCTTAGCGTATGGGCTTCGATGCACTTTCCCTTTTGTAACCCGTGAGCTCTGCCGGAGACACGGGTCAGATTACCCATGATTACTGACGGCTGCGGAACATCATGCTCTTACTGATGGGGCCTCTGGTGCCCAAGGGAGGACTACGCCGATCCTATTTAGCCAGGGCCCATGCGTAGGAAGGATTGTTCTTAACTACATTTCACTTAGAACGGTAGGCTACCTTTATCCGTTAGGTATGAGTACTTTTGGTTTGGGTACTTGTATCTGACCGTAGCTTGGAACAATAACTTGTCGCGGATTAGTTCGTCACATCTTGTCTTTGTTTGGTTGTAGGTGTGACTTACTACTTCGATGAGAAGGTATTGAACCTTGTTGGGGTCCGGATACCATATTGGATTCATAGCATGGAAAGATACGTCACCGTGAATTAGTTTACCATCTCCTGTCCTTGTTTAGTTGGGGGGATGGTACGCTTGTTCAATAGGTGTGTATTGGACCATGTTATAAATTCAATTGACTTATTTATTTGAGCAATATTTATTCAGTTTATATGGTATGATATTATGTGTCTTATTACGTCCCTCTGAGGACCTAGTTATCTCTCCAGGTGTGTACTCTTGTCTTTCGCAGGTGTTTTAGCTCTAGCCGTGATCATCGCTATTTCGTCGAGGATTATTACACTTAGATCGTCTTCGCTTTGCTCGCCACTCATTTCTTTTTCTATGTACTTTTCCTTATTTTGTTGGTAATGGATTTGTCTCCGCCCAACATACTGTATCAAGATAAATTCATTCTCATTATATGATATCTTAGTCATTTATTCTGTGTGGATGAGATTAGTTATGGTTCTACTGCATTTTACAGCTTATGTATCCATACGAGGCCTATGTACTTCGTATGAATACAGCTGGCATGTCTACGTTCCTATTCCTACGTATTTTGGGACTGGGGCGTTACACCATCCAACCACTGTCACACATCTCTATTAGACACACACACTCAAGTGCACTCATTACTCATATGGCATTCACTCACTCAAATAGTCACACCACCTGATACTCTTGACACTAGCCACTCACTTCCTATTTCCCATACTCACTTGGACACTCGAAATGCACTGAACACATCTTCCTACTGTTACTGCTGACCTGGGTGAACTAGGTAGCATTACCAATATGGCCTAAGGCCATGTCCAACTAAAATTGAAACCTGCTAACCCATTGCTACTGCTCCTACTGCTGTTAGCTACTGCTATTGCAAAGCCAAGGCAGGGCAAAGCATGTTGCCTGCTGCTTGCTACTGCAATGCAAAGTCCCATCTTCCACTCTTAAATCTTTCAACTAACTAGTATTTTCAAACGCACACCACCATGTCAATTAGATACCTGGAGGTTGAACCTTGTTGTTTGCATAAGAACTGGGCAGATGGAGACTCCCACAGTTCGGGTATTGGACCAAGTGGTAATCCCTCTATCCTAACATTCACGAACACACTTTTAATGCAGATAACACAATAGGGGGACAGTGGTGATATCGGCTAGGTGTTCCTGTGTGAACATGAGTCACATATATGTGTGTATGGTGTGGAAATAGTGTGTAAATATGTACCTATCTGTGTGTAAATGTATGTATAAATGAAACTGTTCTCAGGATTACCAAACAGTGTTTATGTGTCAAGTGTTCACAGGTTTTAGGGTGTCAAAGTTAGTGTCAGGTTGAGAGTGTAACCATGTGTATTTATACTCAGTAATCCAGTGAATACTTACAAGCACAACCTCAATTATTACATTCATTTTAGCCTAGGTTTAAACCTAACCACAATTAACATTTACCTCATGAAACATTATTATGCACTGAATCAAATAGAAGGGAAAGGAAAACTGAGAACAGTGACTATCTAACCAATGTAACCATTCAAATCTCAACCAATTCGAATTCACCAAAACCAAATTAAAACCAAAACCAATACCATGTATGAAATACATTTGAACCCCAAATCAGTACATAAGCCCTTCCCCAATCACCCTTTCCAAACTCATTGAAAACTGTCATTTAAGACAGGTATCAGAAATCCCCTTTTAAACCAAAAACCAATCGAAAGCCCAATAACATTCGTGTGTCAGGGGGGTACAGACATGGGGACATGTCATGCACACCCATGTGTCCCAATGTGTCCAGCAATCAGGACATGAAGTGTCTAAGAATTCAAAAAGACTGAATGTCAGAAAACAACAATACCAATCCTCGTGCACGTGTGTCGACCCATCTTGGGGCTCTTGTGTCCACCCTAGAGCCTCTTGCTCGTGTCCAGAGGTAGTCTAGGTATAGAGGTAGGTGTCTAGGTGCCTGCACAGTGTCCACGAGGTCATGTGTCCACGTGTGAAGCGCATATCAGTGGGGTATTTTTGTGTGTGCAGTAACAGTAGAGAATTGGTGCAGCCTTGATTCCTTCGCGCATAGTCGACGAGGACCCACAAAATTTTATGGGTGTGATGTCAGTCACTAGGCCTACGTGTCTACTAATTTTTGTGTCATGTGGTGCCGTGTCGTGTCCGCTAGGACACTCGAACAGCATGGCAGTCGCACGAGCCCCGTGCGGTGTCTCGTGCTGTATGTCCAAGCCCTAAAATTGTGTCCAAACTTACCTAAATTCGACTCAGTCAATTTGGGTTGTAATATATACATGTTAGGCTACACATATATGTAATTAGTTTTGAAAATTACCAAAATCCATTTCTATGTGACATTTCATCGAACACGCATTTAAATACACCAATACGTGTCCGATACGAACACGAAATGGACACGAGATCCTACCAAACTTGGGCTACACCTAGGGGGACCCTAAATGGATGCATCTATGAGAAAAAATCAGGAATTTATTAGGGTTTGTAGGGTTTTACCTATTGAGTGTTCAAATTCAATGTAAAGAGCCTCATCTTGACGTCTTCCTCGATTTGCTACGGTTCAAACGTCCTCGAACCTTGCTAGCAAGCACCCACAAGTCTCCTCTAATGTTGTGGATGATGATACAATTGATTTGACTCAATTTGGGCTCAATTTGGATTAATTGGGAGAAGTTTAGGGAAGAACAAAGTAGGGTTCTTCTAGGTTTTTCAAAAAAGAGTCAAGACTTCTTAGTGTGACACTTATAGGAGGGGGGCTTGTATGGCTGTTTAAAATATTAGGGTAGGGTTTTAGATGAGTGGTTGAGGTTCTTCCACCCAATTCCAAGCCTTCCTATTGGTTCAAGGCTTCTTTTTACAAATATCTTAAAAGGAAAATATCCTACCTAGGAATATCTAGATATTACTAACCTTGGCACTTAGTAGGAATGTTCTAACCATGATTCTAACCTCTAGACTAATCTAGGTTAGGTTAAACTTCTAGGTTAAGGCTTAACTAAAAGATTAGCACAATATTTAATTAATCATAATTATAATTCCACAAAATTGTCAAAATGACCAAAATACCCTTAGGCTAAAAATTGGTAATTTGAAATTCTAATCACATGACTAGGCTCCCATGGTCATGGTTAGTCTTCGGGCTTAGTAATTCTAGGGTTACACTAGTTAACCATCAAAATCACAATTCAATATTTTAAATAGTTTTAAATTGATTAAAAATCACCAAATATCATAATATGATTTAAATATCATTATTAAATGATTATAATCAAAAATTTCCAAAATTACCCTAATTTGGAAAACTGGGTGTTACAACGTCATATGAAGCCTTGTACATACGTAAGTTCAGATCACCCATTTGTTGGGATAAAGTAGCGGAGCAACAGATTCTTGTCTCGAAAATGGTGGAACAGACCGTAAAGAAAGTTCGTCTTATTTGGAAAAGACTAAAGATTGCTCAGAGTCGATAAAAAAGCTATTTAGACACATATCGACGACCCCTCAAATTCCTGGAGGGCGATCGCGTGTTTCTCAAGGTAACGCCCATGCGAGGAGTCACAACATTCGATGCAAAGGAAAGCTTAGTCTAAGATTTGTGGGTCCTTTTGAAATACTAAAGCGAGTCGCCCCAGTAGCTTATCCAATTACATTGCCGCCAGCACTGTCAGATGTGCATGATATCTTCTATGTCTCACAGTTGCAGAAGTACGTGTCCGATCCGAGCCACGCAATAGATCTTGGTAAGCTGAATCTGAAGGCAAACTTATCTTATGTAAAGGAACCGGTTCATGTCTTGGAGCGCAAAGATAAATTGCTTCGACAGCTGATCTCCATCCTAAGAATAGTCTTTGTTGTTCTAAAATCTTTCATAGAGAAGGGCACGCCCAGTTGGCGCTTCAACTCTATTATCCTATTGGCATTCCGACCTACTAGTAGCATATCATCAACATAAAGCAATAAAATAATAAAATCATCCTCCATAAAGTACATGACGAATGCACAGTGGTCTAACGTCGTTCATGCATAACCATGCTTCTCCAAAAATGATTCAAACTTCCTATACTGCTGTTTCGGAGCCTGCTTCAGAGCATACAAGCTCTTTCTCAACCGGCAGACCAATTATGACTTATCCTTCTGTTTGCAAAAATAAAAGTTTGAAATCTACAAACTAAGAAAGAAAGAAAGCACAAGAGTACAATAATTTCTGGGGTAGTACAACTATAGGAATCTGATCAGAAGATGATCACTTTATCCTTTGGACTATGTGATATTGAAGACACAAACCTCTGAAAAATACAACAACACTTTGTCAGTAGATTTTGATCATTAGTGATGCTTTAGAACTGATCTAAAACTCTATTTATAGAGTTCTCAAATAACTGTTTTCTGAGTTGCGCGTACTCTATGTTGCGCCCCCCTGTCAGTTGTGCGTACGGTTACTTTAACTGCTGGTGACACGTAACATCCTGTCAGTGAGATGCGTGTAGTTGTAGACAGTGTAGTAGACACGTTCTTCGAAATTAGTGGCATGCGCGCCACGTCATCTAGCTTCTGGACACAAAATTAATCAGGTGGCACCAACTAGCCAGGTTGTGCCGGCACAACTTGATAACTGGCACCTCTGAATCAGTCTTTTGTGCTGTAGAAATTTCTTACACCCTTTGATAGCTTGCACGAGCTAGCTGTCAGCATTTAATATTGACAAAATCTTCTCGAGCGCCGCATTGCTCGGGATTCGAAGAGAGATTCTTCGACTATTGTGCTGTCAGTAATGATGAAAACCGTTACAGATTCTCGAGAAAGCTTACCACGTGGGACCCGCACACCTTGGTGTGGATGTAACTTGAGTCTCATGCAAGTCAGCATCCGGGCGCCACTTGATGCTGGCGCCTTCTTGTGAGTGGCGCCCGTTCATTTTTGAGCTTCTACAAGACCCCTTCAAAGTTTTCAAACTTTGAAAGATTTTAAAATTTAAAATACTTTGAATTAGAAATGATCTACATGAGTTGCGGCTGTCAACAGTGTAACCGACTTCGATTTTTGAGCGCAAGTTGAGCAACGGTCAAAAAATTACTGTGGGCTATAAATATCTGTGAGGAGAGAGAAAAATGCACTTTCACTTAAAAAGTTATTTTCTCTTCACTCTATTGTCTTCTTCTTTTCGAGCTTTTTCAACCATCAAATGGCCCCAAGGAAATCCATTGCTGATAAGGACAAGGCCCCCGCTAAACCTTCGTCGCACTCATCACCGATGAGAGCGCCTCGCTACGCGCCCCCGTTGTCGAGAACTGAAAGAGCCAACCCGCCACTTGAAGGTGATCTTCGGAGAGCAAATTGACCATCTCTTAGGCGCCAGTGAACAACAGCCCATCATGCCAGAGTTGATCATCTCTTTTTAGAGCTCTGATTGACCTGCACACTCTGTAACGTGCACTTCCTCTTTTTAGAGTGCAGGCGCGCACTTCATCACTTGTGCCTCCTCTTTTTAGAGTGTTGGCTGCATCAGAACACACTGTTTGTTTTTACGAACTGTGTTGTGCAGTTTCGAACTTGCGCGATCGCGCACTTCGGACATGCGCACTTCGAATTTGCACTAGACGCAAATTATGAATTTGCGCAATGTAGAACTTAAATTCATGCTAAACTTGAATTCATGTTCCTTCGAACTTACACTAGGCACACTCTGTGAACTCGCACAACATAGATCTGCGCACAATCTAGAATATATTTTAGAAGCTCGTGCATCCTATGACCTCGCACACCCTGCAGTAATTTTAGGGATTGTTGCATAAACTTTGTAATTGATCTTTGCTTCCTCTTTCTTTTTTACAGTCAATCTCAGAGAAGACCCCGATGCCGAGAGATTAGCTTCGGCTTTTACAGTGTCGGAGTATCGAGAAGACTTATCCCATGTATCGTATCCTCAATAAGATCCTCCTGAGTCCAGACGGGCCATGCTTGCAGCTCAAGAAAATACCACTTTGTTATGCCTGACGAACAATGAACCTTTAGAAAGTCTGGACAACGTCGTACATAAAAAACCAGCATTCTTGTTTAGGGATGCAATCAAGAAGACGTCCCAGCCTAAAGCGAAGAGAGAGGACAGGATTTACCAGTGCGGGGATAGAATTATGTATCTCACAGAAATGTCGAGGCACATATCCCTATCACGATATGAATTCTCTAGTTACCCCCGTCGGATGGCATGGGATATGACCCCAATTCAACAAGCCAGAGTTGGAAAAATATGCTACAAGCTGGGTCCCCAGAACAAGGATTTATTTTATAGCACTTCAGAGAAATACAGCTCTCATCTGAGAGGTATGAAGCCAAGCTGTGTGCCTCCCGGAGATTTATTACTGCTACTTCCCGTCAGGGTACCCATCTTTGTGAACATATTTGCGAAGGCTGAAAAAAGGTATCTGTAGGAACGAATTGTAAAGCGCAATACTCTAGAGGGGGGGTGAATAGAGTAGGCAGCAGAAATTAGCTAATTAAAAAAATGTTAGCAGCAAGATCACAAAATATATCACAAGTAAATGAAAAGTAGAGATCAGAAAGCAAACACAAACACAAGGATGTATACTAGTTTTCCTCTTGTGAGGACTAGTCTAGTTGGAAGAACTCTAGCTTCCAATTGAATCTACTATTGGAAAATACCACAAGTTTTCATCCGAAGTTCTTGCAACTTCTATAACGCGAGCTTTGATCCGAAGTACTCGGCCAACTTTAATTGTGAAGTGTCTATCTTCAATCAACCTCTGATTACAATCACTCTGAAACTTCTAGACCGTACCGTACTGGCAAATCGACTAGAGGATTGTAACTGGCTTAGGATTTGAAAATTAAAGCTTTGGAATACTTTGAAAGAAGTAGTAGGCTTATAGAGAAGAGATATGAAAGTGAATTGGTGTATTGAAATGATCGAAATCCTTCTCTATTTATAGTTTTTCCAAAGGCAGAATTCTGACAAAATTCGGGCAGAACTCTATGAGAAAATCTCGACAAGATCCGTAACTGCAGGAGGACCAAGTTCAAAATCCAATGTCCACAACCGAACTCTGGCCAAATTCTGGCCGAACTCTGGCCGAGTTCTGTTGGAGTTCTGTCAGGGTTTTTGCAAATTGGTTTTGGGCTTTTTGAAAAGATCAAGCAGCTAGAAAGTAGTTTGGGCTTTTGTAAGTGGGCTTATTTTCAAAATGAAAGGGTATTTTGAAAACGTTTCTTGGATAGCCTATTTTCCAGTACGATGCAGTTTACATCGTATTCCTAGACTCAGTAAATATGAAAAATATATTGATAAAATAGGAAAACCAAGAGCCCTTTGATGATGCCTTTCTTCGGATATTTGAGCAGACCTGAAGATGCCTTTTTCCTTGACGGCGGTCGTCCAAAGATAAACAGATCTGAAATCTGAATACCTTTCGGTGGCTTCGACCCGAACCCCTATAGGTGGCGTTACCCCCTCGACCCTTGTCCGCTGACCGGGCAGCAGAACCCCCGATGCGAGGCCCTGGATAGGTCGTTAGGCGGTTCAGAGAAATCTTGTATAACGC
>JANAVB010018946.1:0-35068 GCA_029216955.1 Iris pallida
TTAATTATGCTCGTGTTGTCACAGAAATGGAAATGTGTGTGAAAATTAAATCATAGTTCCAAGGTTTGTTTCATCCACAAAATTGAGCACAACAAGTCCTGCGGCGATATACTCAGCCTCTGTTGTTGATAGAGCTACAGAATTTTGCTTTTTACTAAACCATGAGACTAAAGCCTTGCCTAAGAAATGACATGTGCCGTGGTACTTTTTCTATCAACTTTGCATCCAGAAAAATCTGCATCCGAGTAACTAATAAGGTCAAGGACTTAGTTTTGGAATACCATAAGCCAACAGAAGAAGTGCCCTTAAGGTATCGAAAGATAGGCTTAACTGCGCACAGATGTGATTCCTTTGGATTAGCTTGAAAACGTGTACATAAGCAAACACTAAACATAATATCTGGACGACTAGCAGTTAAATAAAGTAAACTATAGATCATACCTCGATACTTACGTGTGTCGACAGGCTTGCCTTGTTCATCAATATCAAGCTTTGTTGAAGTTGCCATTGGAGTGCCAATAGGTTTGACATTGTCCAGATCAAACTTCTTTAGCAAATCTTTTGTGTACTTGGCTTGATTATGAATGTCCCATTGTCAGTTTGTTTGATTTGCAGCCCGAAAAAGAATTTTAGCTCTCCCATCATGCTCATCTCAAACTATGTATACACTTAGAGAATTCTTGACAAAGAGATTCATCAGTAGATCGAAATTAATATTATCAACATAGACTTGTATTAAGAGAAGCTTGCCATTAAAAGACTTAATAAACAAAGTAGTGTCAACCTTGTCTTTTGAAATACCGTTGTCAAGTAGAAAAGAGCTTAGACGATCATACTAAGCGAGGGGCTTGTTTTAAACCGTATAAAGCTTTCTTCAACTTGAAAACATGATCAGGGTTTTTAAAATCTGTGAAACCTGGAGGTTGTGCTACAAAAACTTCTTCTTTTATAAAACTATTTAAAAATGCACTCTTGACATCCATTTGAAATAGTTTGAAATTATGAAAACATGAAAATGTACATAACATGTGAATGGATTCTAATCTCGCAACTGGGGCATAAGTCTCATCGTAGTCGATACCTTCTTCTTGATTGTATCCTTGAGCTACGAGTCGAGCCTTATTACGAGTCACTAAACCATTCTCATTAAGTTTATTTCGGAATACCCAACGGGTGCCAATGATCGGATGATCAATAGGCTTGGGAACAAGTTCCCAAACTTGATTCCGTTCAAATTGGTTTAATTCCTCTTGCATAGCATCTATCCAAAAACTATAACTACATGCTTCATAATGGTTTTGGGTTCTAGCTGTGAAATAAATGCAACACTAGAAACAATATCTCTACTGGATGTACGAGTACTTACACCTTTGGTAATATTACCAATTACCAAATCCTTTGGATATTCAGTCGTAAATTTTAATCTTTTCGGCAGACTCTGAAGGTAGCTGGTTCCTGGATCTTCTCTAGGAGGATCAGCTAGTACTGAGCTTGGTTGAGAATCAGTTGGTGTTGAGCTTGGTACAGTTAGATCTTCGTCATTGTCATCGATAGTCATTTGATTCAGTTCATCAAAGGTGACGTTGATTGATTCTTCGATGATCATAGTTCGTTTCTTGAAGACTCTGTATCCTTTGCTCTTGGCCGCATAACCTAAAAATATACCTTCATCGGCCTTTTCGTCAAACTTTCCCAAATTTCTTTTGTATTAAGAATAAAGCATTTACAACCAAATATTCTAAAATATGAAACTGATGGAATTCTATCAAACCATAACTCAAAAGGAGTCTTCTTCGATTTGGGTCGAATTAGAACTCTATTGAGAACAAAACAAGCTGTATTGACAGCTTCAGCCCAGAAATATTTGGGTAGACTAAACTGGTTTAACATTACTCTGGCCATTTCGGCTAGTGTTCTGTTCTTACGTTCCACAACTCCATTTTGTTGTGGAGTCCTAGGATAGGAGAACTCGTACAAAACCGTATGTGTCACAAAATTGCTCAAACTTGCATCTCAAATTCGCCACCATGATCGCTTCTAATACAGTAATCATGTAACCTTTTTCTCTTACTTTCTTGCAAAAGGTAACAAATTGGATAATGCATCATTCTTGTGTGTCAAAAAGTATATCCACGTTTCTAAGTAATTATCTACAATTACAAAAGCATATAGCTTACCTCCGAGGCTAGCAACTCTGCTAGGACCAAATAAGTCCATATGTAGCAATTGTAGAGGTCTAGTAGTACATACTGCATTTACTGACTTAAATATGGATCTGGAAGCTTTGTTTTTTTACATTGGCTGCATACCGAATCCTTCTTGAATGTTATGTCCAGTAAACCACGTAGTAGCTTCTTCGTGGATAATCTTGAGATTGTGTCCATATTTGCGTGACTGAGTCTCATATGCCACAGATGACTCTCATCACTTTTAGCCATTAAGCATCTACCTGAAATGCTAGTTTCTTCCAACAAATAGAAAACATATATGTTGTCTTCCCTGATACCTTCAAAGATAGTACTATCAGTTGAGCTATCAACTATAGTACATTTGTCTTTGCCAAAGTTGATGCCATAACCATGATCAGCTAGAGGACTTATGCTGAGCAGATTATGTTTCAAGTCGGTAACCAGACAGACATCCTTAATCACAGGATAGGGAGGCTTACCAACATCACCGATACCAATGATATACCCTTTCAAGTTGTTACCGAAGGAGACATAATCTTCCTTCTTTTTCTTCGACAGTGTTACAATATAGCATCACCGGTCAAATGTCGTGAACAACCGCTGTCGAGAATTATTTGCTTTTAGCATGTGAAAGGTGTTCCACCTACAAAACAATTTGCAGATGAAACTTTTGGTACCCATTTCTTGCGTCCTGAAATGTTAGCTTTTGGTATCCACGCATAAATATTTAAATCAACAAGCTTTCTGATTCTACTACAGGAGAAATATGACCAGTGTGGCCACATAATGACATTGTGTATGTTTAGCATTGAAAGGTGAGTGATGTGCATGGTTGGTAAGTTTAGGTTTTCTAGTATAGAAGAAAACATACCTATAATCCTGTTTGGGCTTACCTTTTGGGTAAAGGTTTGATATGGTTAGGTCTGATAATGTTTGGTTTGGGAATGTTTCCGTTATTCGATAAGTGACACGTGTTAGGGTAGGAAGCAGCAGTCTCAGGCTGTTTTCCTAACCTAATTTCCAATCTTTTGGAAGTATCATATAACTTAGTATAGTCAGAAGTGAGTGCTTCCATTCTGACTTGTGCACATTGAAGACTTCTCTACTCTTTAGAAAGTTCTTCTTTAATTGGTCAATAACCTTGTCTTTCTCTTCAGATGACTTGATAGTCTCGTGTAATAAGAGCTTGACAGATGAAAGCTCACCAGACTCACTAACATTATTTCTAACCTAAGCTAGTTGGTCGGTAAGTCTTCCTATTTCACCTTTGTACTCTTTGAGTACCTTCTTAGAGGTCTGATATTTGCTACGCAGTTTCCTGTAATCACTTATCAGTTCACTGAAGGCATCTCCTAATTTCTCAAGGGTGAAGTCATCATATGTATCAATTACAGGTTCAGAGTACCTGATCGGATGCATAAGCATACATTTGCAACGTCTCTGATTGTTCATCTTCTGAGTCGCTGTCTTCACTTTCATGCCATATGCTGGTGTTGGCATACTTCGTGATGTTGATCTCTTCAGGTTCCCTTTTTCACCTGTTGCTCTTCTTGCTTGATGATGAGTTTGTAGGACAATCTTTTTCATATGTCCCTTCTTCTTGCAGCCATAGTAGACAACATCATCATGATACTAGTTGTTGCTGCTATTGTTTTCTTTGGCTTTCTTCTCATATCTCATGAATCTTTTGAATTTCCTTGCTATGAGTGCCTGATCTTCAGCATCAGATTCACTGTCTGAATCACCTTCAGCAGCTTTTCTGTGCTGAGCCTTGAAAGTGATCGTCTTCTCCTTTGGTGCAGGCTTTTCAAAATCTTGTAGCTCCAGTTCATGAGTGAGTAGCTTACCCATGAGTACTTCGAGTGTCATAGAAGTGAGGTCGTTTCCTTCAATGATTGCAGTAGCCTTCGGAATCCAGTTCTTTGTAAGTACTCGCAGGAGTTTGCGAATCTTTTTATGGTTACTGTAATCTTTGCCTAGGGAGGACAAAGATTTAAATATCCAAGAATCTCTCGAACGTCTGAGTAACTGTTTCGTCGGGCTTCATCTTGAACGCCTTGTACTCCTGAGTAAGTCTGCTGACTTTTGATTCTTTGACTTGAGTCGTGCCTTCATGTGTGACTTCAAGAAGCTTCCACACTTCATTAGTAGTTGTGCAGATAGACACCCTGTTAAATTCAGTTCTGTATAAAGCACAAAATAAAGCGTTAATGCACGTGCGTCAAGACTGGCCTTTTTTCTTTTCTTCCTCTGTATATCTGTTATGGAGTTTTTCAATTAAAACTCCATCAACATTTATACGAGGTGGCTTTTGATAGCCATCAACAATAATATAAATCAAAGTCAAGAGATTTCAAGAAGAAACTCATCCGTGTTTTCCAATAGGTATAATTTGTACCATCAAACAGTGGAGGTCTGTTTGTGGCCTGGCCTTCACTTGTGAATTTCACAGTTGCCATGTGTTGTGCTGTGATCTATATAACAATTAGTTAAATGAATAAATAATTGTAATTTTACTTGCTTTACCTGTAACACCTGCTCTGATACCAATTGTAGGAACGAAAACGTAAAGCAGAATACTCTAGAGGGGGGTGAATAGAGTTGGCAGCGGAATAATGCTAATTAAAAAAGGTTAGTAGAAAGATCACAGAATAATAATCACAACTAAATAATGTAAAGGCAGAGATAAGAAAGCAAACGCAAAGACAGCGATGTATACTGGTTTTCCTCTGTTGAGGACTAGTCCAGTCGGCAGAACTCTTGCTACCAGTTGAATCCACTATTGGCAAAACCGCAAGTTTTCTTACGAAGTCCTTGCAACTTCTACAACGCGAGCTTTGATACAAAGAACTCGTCCAACTTCAATTGTGAAGAGGTATTCTTCTATCAAGCCTTCTGATTATAATCACTCTGAAACTTCTAGACCGCACCGCACTGGCAAATCGACTAGAGGATTGTAACTGGCTTGGGATCTGAAAATTAAAGCTCTAGAAAAACTCTTTGGGAGACAGTAGGCTTTGAATAGAGAGAAGATTGAAAGTGAATGAGTGAGTTAAAATGATCGAAATCCTTCTCTATTTATAGGAGTTCCAAAGACAGAATTCTGGTAGAATTCGGGCAGAATTCGGGCAAAACTCTATGAGAAAATCTCGGTCAAATCCGCAACTGCAGGAGGACCAAGTTCCAAGGAATTCAAAAACAAAACGGCCACTAACCGAACTCTGGCCGAGTTCTGTCAGGGTTAGGTTAGGGTTTTTAAAATTAGTTTTTGGGGTATTTTGAAATCCTTTTGGAGCTTTTGTAAATACGAATGTTTCTCAAAACTAAGGACATTTTAAAAACATTTTGAAATTTTGGAATAGCCTATTTGCCAGTATGACTCGGTGTACAAAGTATTCCTAGACTCAAATAAAATAAAAAATACATTCCTCAAAGAAATACAGACTCGAACAGGCAAACAACG
The DNA here is from genome assembly GCA_029216955.1 of Iris pallida. Taxonomy (NCBI): domain Eukaryota; kingdom Viridiplantae; phylum Streptophyta; class Magnoliopsida; order Asparagales; family Iridaceae; genus Iris; species Iris pallida. The sequence continues at coordinate 5,653 of JANAVB010018946.1, forward strand.
CTTCGGTCTTAAACTGAGTAGATAGCTGTTCTTGATCGTGTCCAAGAGTCCGAGATATCCTGACTAGTTCCATATATCAAGACAGAGTTTGATCAATTATTAAAATCAGTTTGACCATATGACCAATGGGCCAAGAAACAATTTAACTAATAATTAAATTTGCAGTTTAAACAGTTGAAATACTTGAACAATATATTTCAGCAATTTTCCACAATTGAAAACAATATGATTTTAGTATGTAATGCTTATGACCGGCATAGGTTGTACAATAGTATCCTAGTGATACGATACTGCTTATCCCCGTGTGTAAGAGGGGTAAGCTCGCACAATTAATATGTAATATGAGGGGTATTGGTCATAATACACTATACTACTCCCCCAATCCCACAATAATAACAATCAATACTCTCGGAGAGACTTCCGTGTAGCAATGTGGTTTAATCTTGCAATATTACTATTTTAACTAAATTAAAAATAAACACAACCGTACTTGCCTTTGTTTATGACTGGTCGAAGAGTTGGTTCCGGGACAATCAGACTCGTCTTCGAAATCCTACATTGAGAATCCTGACTTAGTATTATAAGGAAACCATATCTAGGTGTGCTAGTTACAATCTCTAGAATTGGTCCTAATCCAATTTTATGTTATTTACAAATTCTACCAAAACACGTTTATCGATGTGATTTATTAGTTACTAATTTACGAAGGAAAATTCCATTAATATTTATTGAAAATCGCATTTTCTGATTATTTGGCAAAACTTAGTATTTTGTAATATTATATAAAAAACTAATATTTTTCTTTAAATGAGAAGAACGTGAATTTGTTTAAATAACAAACTTGTAATTTTCTTATTTGTTTAATAAGAAAAAATGATATTAATTTCTATAAAATAATTAGTTATTTATTATTTTACGTTTTTACGTCAAACCAACAAACCAGGAAATAAAACAACTCTACATTATTACAGAACCACCTAAAAGAAATAAAAGTTGGGCTTATGTCCTTACAAATATTTACATAAATGAATGGAATAAAATAAATATACTGATGAACTCTGAATGCCGGAAAGCGATCCATTCAGCAGGCCGAGGCCCTGCACCAAAATATAATTTACCCAGTAACTAGTTCTAAATAATAATATAATTAATATTATTAAATAAAGGAAGGGTCTCAGATTTGGTTCAAAAATCATGTTAAAATTAGCTAAAGCCTCAACGTCCGGAACAATTCCGTTTCGTTTGCATTTCGCTAAGGGTCCATTGACCGATACGGTCGAGTAATCGGAATTCAAATCAAAAAGCCTAATTTAGAAATTATATAGAAGACTCTTTTAAAAATATTTTCTAAAAATTCGGGCAGCATTTCCTCTGTATTTGGGACAACCCAATACTGGGAATTTATGCCAACAACACACAAATAATATCCCAACCAGGGAATTTACCCATAAAATTATTTCCACCATAATATTAAAACCCAAAAAATAATATCGAACCCGAAAATACATCCACGGCCTGTTTCCGGTATTCGGTAAACCGAAATTATACAGAACCCGAAAATACCATAAAACCAATTTCCAAAATATATCCGAAACATAACTCGGAATTTTCGAGAAGCCACAGGAACAAAAACCACAGAACCCAATAGTTTCAGAAATTCCGAAACTAAACCACATAACTTAAATTCTCCAACCAGCACAACCAAAGAGGACTTCGAAAATTTTCCAAAATCGAACTCATATAAACCGAATCCCGCAACGGGATCGGAGAACCAAAATCATCATCGACTCGGGAGGGACGAACTACTGAGATTATTAGAAATTACCCAATATCCGTTGGTCGGGGAGCCGCGGGATAAACTTGGGAATAAAAACTGGATAGCGAAAACGAATCACGGACAGCGGATCGGGGCTCTGGACGAACGATGAGCGGTGCACGGGGACAACGGACTGGGCGTGGCCGAAAAATGGCGCACGGGACGGTCGGCCACGCGGGGTTAGCCGGGAACGACGACGGTGGTGCCAGGGAAACGCCAGGAGGGGCCGCACAGGGAGCCGCACGGGATCGGATGGCCGCGGGTCGGGCGCTGGAGGTAGGCGCTCGGGCGGAGGGGTACGCCGGCTTTGGGAACGGCGTAGGGGCGTGGATCAGACGGGGTTCGCCAAATTTGGGGGTTAGGGTTCGGTTTGGGAAAATGTTTAGAGAAGGTGGATGAGGATGGAGATGGAAATGGGGTTTATATAGGAAGAAACTTTGGGGGTTTCGGAACCAAAAGCCTGGCCGTTCGGGGAGATGAACGGAGGAGTCGGGAGGGGCTCGGCCAAGCGGCCGTTCGGAAAGGAAAAGAAATGTTTCTTTCCTAACTGATGGTTAAAGAGAAATAATAGTTGCTGATTGAATAAGTGGAAGGAGAGAGAGAGTTAAGAGTAAATGTAAGTTTAAATGAGTTTATGAAGTTATTTTATGGGAAAATAATTATTTTGCTTTTAATTAAGAAAATGCTATTCATATATATATAAATACTTAAAATTTATTTCGAAAATAGATCTTGGGTTCGAAATGGGCTCGGACGGGTCTGAACCAACATTCAAAAATTCCAAGATTTAATAATGTTTCAAAAATATGTTTTTTCCAAAAATACAATAATAATGATTCATAAGATAATTAAATTACTCAATTACTTAACTGAAAATTTTTACGGGTCTGACTAAACACTAAAATTTCAGAAATAGTAATTAAATTTTAAAATAAAATAACACTAAATTAATTAATAAAGGTTATGGGTTTCACATGCTCTTATATACGCCCATGTTCTCACATGTGCTTTATGTATAACCAACAAATCATGTACGTAACGTAACTTGACCAGATCCTTGTGTATTGATTGGGTAGGGGTGAGTAGGAGTGGTTATGTGATCAATTCTCAAGTAGTTTCGTCATGTACAACTCTGTTAACTTAGGCATGTGCAACCCAAACCGATTACATAACCATCTTGTGCTCTAAATCACTTATATTTACTTACAATTCTTATTTCTATAAAACTTTTATGTACTCAGATTTGTCTATTTTTACTGTTTATGTACATCTTTCTCTACGGAGTTTCATGTATTTCTTGTTCTTCATGTATATCTCTTTACAAGCCTTTTATGTATTTTATGCTACTGCTCGTTCTATATTTTTTGTTATATTTTGGATCTGTTTCAGAGATATGTGCTCGTTCCTGTCCTGACAGGATAACGTTGAAAATTTTACAGTTAACTTAGAGGATAACAGCTAGCCTAGTGGACACCAGTAGTGCTTGGAGTAGACTGCTAGAATTGTTGGGTTGTGTCTTTTAGTTCTGGTTTATATTTGAGTTGTACTCTATTTGGTGTTGATAACACTTAAACTATTCGAATTTGGTTTTATTAAACATTTTGTTCCTTTATCCTATTTTATTTCTGTTTGTATCTCATTCTGTGTTTTCATATCTATCTTATAGTGTAGTGTCTTTAGATTTGTAATTGAGTTGTATCTTCTGAGATTGTCCTATGTTCGGAGAGTATAACTTATTAGTCAGAATTATTATATTGTGTTAGATGTTGTTGAGACCTAGGACAGCGTTCTACCGTCGACACTGCGACTTATGCTGGACGTACCAACGTACTCGTGCCCCTAAATCGGGTGCAGGTCGTGACAAAATCTCCTTCTTCATAAGCTTGGTGAAGGGCTGACATTATCCAGAGAGATAAGCTATGAGTCTTCTGATGTATGTGAGACGTCCCTGTAGGCCTCGAATTTCTTGCAGATTATTTGGAGGGCATATATCAAGAATGGGCTTGGTATTTTTTGGGTCAATATGGATACCCTTTGCAGTGATAATGTAGCCTAAGAACTTACCGCTAGAAACCCTAAGGAAGAATTTGGCTGAATTCATCTTGCGTTGATGTGCTCTCATGAGATCGAAGACTGTCCTTAGATCTTACAAATGATCACCCCGAGAGCGATATTTAACAGCGATGTCATAACATTCGACTGTCTTGCATAGATGTTACGGAAGATGGTGCTCATAGCTCGCTGGTATGTGGCACCTGTATTTTTTAAACCAAAGGGCATCACCATATAATAATAGATTCCTTTGGAGGTTTGAAACGACGTGTGCTTCTTATCGTCTGGGAACATCTTGATTTGATTATAGCCTAAATATCCATCCATAACGGACATGCGTTCAAAGCTACATGTATTGTCAATCATTACGTCGGTAATTGGGACAGAAAACTCATCTTTTGGATAAGCAGAATTGAGATCTTGTAAGTCTATGCAGACCCGAATTTTTTTATTCTTTTTGGTGGTAAGAACAACGTTGGCTACCCAATATGGGTGTTGTTCCTCACAAATAAATCCACTTGTTATAAGTTTGTCCACTTCTTTCTTAATGGCGTCCGTGACATTGGGACGAAAGCGACGTTGTTTCTGCTTAACAGGTTTAGCATTGGGCAAGATGTTAAGTTTGCACATTGCAACTTGCAGATCCAACCCTGGCATGTCTTTATAGCTCCAGGTGAAGACATTGATATATTCTTCGATGAGATGTACCAAGGATTCACGATCTTCCTCTGATAGACTTTTGCTGATGATGACGGGTTTAGGCAAGGATTCATCCCCCAAGTTGATTTGTTTGACTTCATATTCGGTGGGAGGCTCTCGTTGCTTGAAACACAATTTCTACTAAAACCCTAGGCATTGAGCCCAAGGTTCGTCCTCAAAGAATTCTAGTATCTGATCGTTATCTTCTTCTGGAGGATGTACGGACGTCATATTGACCGACAATACTTTCCTGAAGATTGGACCGATACTGGTTTCAGAGACCCAAATAGAGGATTCATACGAGTGAGAATGCACCTCAACCTCAGTTTTTGAACTTTTCGGGGCCGTTGCGGGTGTTATGTAGTCCACCCCCGGCGAGTGCGGTGGTAGTAGTCCTGAGGCATCCCGTTTGGAGCGGAAAGTCATAGGGGAAGACGTCGACCCTTGCCATAGTTTAATCCCTTACCGCTATTCAAGTCATATACCATCTTTTGGGTAAGGTATTTTGCTTGATGTGTATAATAGTAAATTTGCATTTTTCCGTTATCAGGTTCTGGTTCAACTAGGGAGATGTCCTGATGGCATTCCACTTTACCAAAGACTATAATTTTCATCCTTTTTCCTGGGTGGAACCACGAAGTAGGCGTCTTAAGATGGGATGACCTAGTTTATAGTATCGATATTTGTTACTTGTGTGTAACGTACCTAAGACATTATCTAGAGCATACATAGCATTCCGGTATACAAGATTAGAATAGTTCAAAGATAGCCTTTTATTGATAAAATATGGAATCTTATCCCGACGGATTACATCATCGAGTGAGAGTGCCTCGGTATAAGCAGATATATAGTCCTCTAACTCTTTATCTGTGAGGACTGGGATTACCACAGGAGGAGATGTTGGGACCTTTCATTGTAGTTTAGTCACTAGCGGAGCTGAAGTCCTTGTGTAACCCCCCTAAATTTCTACTATATTTTATAATAAATTTGGTACTGATTTTTTTATTTATTATTTTGTATATTGTATGTCGCGTAGTTGCATTGTACGTCGCGTGCGAAATTTTATTTTTCATAATTGCTCGACGAGTGCGAATATGTGCGAGCATACATATTTTTGAAAAATATTTTTCTATTTTTATAGTTTCGAAATAATATATATAATAATTATATTTAGCTATCGTACCAAAATTTCCAAGTTTATGATTTTAATTATGAAAAGCCTTTCATTTATACAGTTATAATAATAAATAATTTTCCTATAAAATGGTACATTAGAAAAGTATATTTATGTAAACATTATTTGGGCATACATATATGTATTTCGTAATTAATTATTAGTTTATTTTTTAAATAATAATATAATTTTCAAAATTATTATTATTAGTATTTTTGGAAAATATATTTTTAAATTATTGTGGCGATTTAAACCTTGATTTAATTTTATGGATTTATTAAATAGTTAAATTAATATCTATATTTGAAATTTGATTGATTTTAAACTAAAGGATGGAATTTAATTAGATTTAAATTGATTTAGATTGGATTTAAAATTTATTGAATTTGATTTAAAATAAATAGCGTATTATCTAACGGAGATTTAAACTACTCCTAATCCTTATCAAACTGGGGATTCCCACATCCTATAAAAGGCAGGTACTCATCCATAAATTTCTATTCTCCATAATTTCTCCACCACAACTAGAATATGTGCATCGTGTCCGTGATCAAGCCTATATTCCTATTCCCTCACTATTTCTGTACCTCCTTATGTCGTTCCTCAGCTAATTTGATTATTCAGGACCCGATTGAACTGTCTGTGCCATCGTCGGAGACCAACATGCACAGTAGTTATATCGAAGTCAAATTCGTGCCACCGTGATCATCGCAGCACACCAAGCGTCCTACCAGGCAAGACACCTTGCCATTTGTTGTTTATTTATTTAGCATATATTTTATGTATTATTTATTATTTTCTTTATGCAAAATAAACTGTGATACATGGCATAACCTGTTTGAACTTACTGTTCATTTATATTTTCTGCTATGTATTAGTTTTTACACATTAAACCTAGATTTAAGGGACCACCTTGTGTGTTGCATTCATTGGCCTTGACATATTGTACCACGAAGTTGTGTGTCGCATGTAGAACACGGACATGCGTGACTGGCTGGCCACCGGTACGTATAAGCCGTGCGAGAGGAATAACCGCTAATAGAGGTTGCATGCTTAGTTTGACTTTACGGTTAATAGAGGTTTTGTATTGTGGATACAACATCGTAGGCATTGGACGGGAAGGACAATTCTTTAGCGTATGGGCTTCGATGCACTTTCCCTTGTGATCCGGAAGCTCCGCTGGAGATATGGGGTTGATAACCCATGATTACTGACGGTCACTGACGTTCTGCGGAATGTTATGCTCTTACTGATTGGGCCTCTGGTGCCCCAAGGGGGGACTATGCCGATCCTATTTAGCCAGGGCCCATGCATAAGAAGGATTGTTCTTAACTACATTTCACTTAGAACGGTTGGGCACCTTTATCCGTTAGGTACGAGTACTTTTGGTTTGGGTACTTGTATCTGACCATGGCTTGGAACAATAACTTGTCGCAGATTAGTTCGTCACATCTTGTCTTTGTTTGGTTGTAGGTGTGACTTACTACTTCGATGAGAAGGTATTAAAGATTGTTGGGGTCGGGATACCATATTAGATTCATAGCATGGAAAGATACGTCATCGTGAATTAGTTTATCATCTCCTGTCCTTGTTTGGTTGGGGGATGGTAAGCTAGTTCAATAGGTGTGTATTGGACCATGTTATAATTCAATTGACTTATTTATTTGAGCAATATTTATTCAGTTTATATGGCATGATATTATGTGTCTTGTTATGTCCCTCTGAGGACCTGGTTATCTCTCCAGGTGTGTGCTCTTGTCTTTCGCAGGTGTTCTAGCTCTAGCCGTGATCATCGCTATTTCTTCGAGGATGATTGCACTTGGATCGTCTTTGCTTCGCTCGCCAAACTCTTTCTTTTCTGATATATTTCTTTTCATAGTTGGTAGTGGATTTGTTTCCGCCCAACTACATGTACCAATGACAATTCATAGTTGATTATAGATATCTTTTATTTATTTATTTTGTGTGGATGAGATTAGTTATGGTTCTACTGCATTTTACAGCTTATGTATTCATACAAGGTTTCCATATATTGGAGTGTACTTCGTATGAATACAGCTGGCATATCTACTTTCCTAGTCCTACGTATTTTGGGTCTGGGGCATTACATATTTTTGTAGTGGCCCATACAGGTCAAGATAAATTGTTTGGTTACTTTACCGTACCATGCAAGCCTGCGAATATGATTAGAAGTCTAGGATCTCATCCACATACTTGACCTTTTTTCTTGATTCCACATTCGACCGACTCATCGATTGCATCTTGCTTGATTCCTTCTATCATTATTCTTATCTTTCCTTCGTGCTTGCTAGAGATTGACCCTACTAGTTATATGTCCCAAACACCCTTAGCTTAATTCTTTTAAGTTGGGTAGAATATCCCACGACCTGACACACCCTTGGCCATTAAGGAGAATACAAATAGGAATATCTAGACTATAGGGACTAGAGGAATTTAACCCATTTGGTCAACCAAGCCTTGGTCAATAAACCCGTAGAATGATGGTATAGGAATAAATAAGACTTAGATCCTTATGACTCTTAGACTATTCATATTTGTTTTTGTTTCATCTACCATCGTGTATATGTTCTACTATCTAGACTAATGATGCTAATGCAGCCTAGTTTTTGTAAGCTTATACCTTTATCGAGCTTGTTCAAGACATATGTTAATTGGGTCGCACCCACTAACAAATTGTCTAATCAGAACCGGTACATGATGGTCTGATCAATCGAGTGCAATTTGGTTCGCTTTTATCTATCGTTCTACGTGGATGGGGATGTAGCTAAACTTGCCCTCTAGAGTCTCATCTGTGACTGCCTTGGCAACTCCTTTTGAATTATTCGGTCGCCTTGGAACCACGTATTCGTAATTGATAATGTCGCCATTGAACTCCTTATATCGCTTTCGCCTTCACCAATTTTTGGAAGGACGAAGGCACTTGTACTTGAATTTCCTCTAGCTGTCCTATCAATTATGACCGTTATCACTCGAAGTTGCTATACCTCCGTCTTAAACTGCTCGTTCTTTTCCTTGGCCCTATATTTACTATTACGACCTCCTAATTGCTTAAATTAGGAGTGAATCTAATTTGTTCTCTTAATCGTGCCCTCAACCTACTCTCAAGAAATCATATCTTCTAATGTCTCTAATTTATTTTCTCATGATACCATACAATTCCTTATTGCAGGTTATCCTGATTAAACTATAACCCTTGATCGTTTTCAATTTTGCATATCCACGATTATTTTCGTATTTATCTAAATCACAATTTCCTAATGCATGTTTTGTTGAACGTTGTGAATGATTGTTCCACCAATACCCCTAGTGCCTTCTCACCCCCTACAAATTATTAATTTCGAGGACGAAATTCTTTTAAGTTGGGTAGGATGTAAAACCCCTAATTTTCTACTATATTTTATAATAAATTTGGTACTGATTTTTTTTATTATTTTGTATATTGTATGTCGCGTAGTTGCATTGTACGTCGTGCGCTAAATTTTATTTTTCGTAATTGCTCGACGAGTGCGAATATGTACGAGCGTACATATTTTTGAATTTTTTTCTATTTTTATAGTTTCGAAATAATATATATAATAATTATTTTAGCTATCATACCAAAATTTCCAAGTTTATGATTTTAATTATGAAAAGCCTTTCATTTATACAGTTATAATAATAAATAATTTTTCTATAAAATGGTACATTAGAAAAGTATATTTATGTAAATATTATTTGGGCATACATATATGTATTTCATAATTATTTATTAGTTTATTTTTAAAATAATAATATAATTTTTGAAATGATTATTATTAGTATTTTTGCAAAATATATTTTTAAATTATTGTGGCGATTTAAACCTTGATTTGATTTTATGAATTTATTTAAATAGTTAAATTAATATCTATATTTGAAATTTGATTGATTTTAAACTAAAGGATGGAATTTAATTAGATTTAAATTGATTTAGATTGGGTTTGAAATTTATTGAATTTGATTTAAAATAAATAGCGTATTATCTAACAGGGATTTAAACTACTCCTAATCCTTATCCAACTGGAGATTCCCACATACTATAAAAGTCAGGTACTCATCCATAAATTTCTATTCTTCATAATTTCTCCACCACAACTAAAATATGTGCATCGTGTCCGTGATCGAGCCCATATTCATATTCTCTCGCCATTTTTGTACCTCTTTATATCGTACCTCAGCTAATTTGATTATTCTGGATCCGATTGAACAGCCTGTGCTATCGTCGGAGACCAACATGCACAGTTGTTATATCGAAGTCAAATTCGTGCTACCGTAATCATCGCAACACACCAGGCGTCCTACCAGGCAGGATACCTTGCCATTTGTTGTTTATTTATTTAGCTCATATTTCATGCATTATTTATTATTTTCTTTATGCAAAATAAACTGTGATACATGGCATAACCTGTTAGAACTTACTGTTCATTTATATTTCCAGCTATGTATTAGTTTTCTTACACATTAAACCTAGATTTAAGGGACCACCTTGTGTGTTGCATTCATTGGCCTTGACACGTTATACCATGAAGTTGTGTGTCGCATGTAGAATACGGACATGTGTGACTGGCTGGCCACCGGTACGTATAAGTCGTGCGATAGGAATAACCGCTAATAGAGGTTGCATACTTAGTTTCACTTAGCGGTTAATAGAGGTTTTGTGTTGTGGATATAACATAGTAGGCATTGGACGGGGAGGACAATTCCTTAGAGTATGGGCTTCGATGCACTTTCCCTTGTGACCCGGATGCTCCGCTGGAGATACGGGGTTGATGACCCATGATTACTGACGACCACTGACGTTCTGCGGAACGTTATGCTCTTACTGATTGGGCCTCTGGTGCTCCAAGGGGGGACTATGCCAATCCTATTTAGCTAGGGCCCATGCGTAGGAAGGATTGTTCTTAACTATATTTCACTTAGAACGGTTAGGCACCTTTATCCGTTAGGTACGAGTACTTTTGGTTTGGGTACTTGTATCTGACCATAGCTTGGAACAATAACTTGTTGCGGATTAGTCCATCACATCTTGTCCTTGTTTGGTTGTAGGTGTGACTTACTACTTCGATGAGAAGGTATTGAACCTTATTGGGGTCCGGATACCATATTGGATTCATAGCATGGAAAGATACGTCATCGTGAATTAGTTTACCATCTCCTGTCCTTGTTTGGTTGGGGAGATGGTAAGCTAGTTCAATATGTGTGTATTGTACCATGTTATAATTCAATTGACTTATTTATTTGAGCAATATTTATTCAGTTTATATGGCATGATATTATGTGTCTTGTTACGCCCCTCTGAGGACCTGGTTATCTTTCCAGGTGTGTGCTCTTGTCTTTTGTAGGTGTTCTAGCTCTAGCCGTGATCATCGTTATTTCTTCGAGGATGATTGCACTTGGATCGTCTTCGCTTCGCTCGCCAAACTCTTTCTTTTGTGATGTATTTCTTTCATAGTTGGTAGTGGATTTGTCTCCGCCCAACTACATGTACCAATAATAATTCATAGTTGATTATATGATATCTTTTATTCATTTATTTTGTGTGGATGAGATTAGTTATGGTTCTACTGCATTTTACAGCTTATGTATTCATACGAGGTTACCATATATTGGAGTGTACTTCGTATGAATACAGCTGGCATGTCTACGTTCCTAGTCCTACGTATTTTGGGACTGGGGCGTTACGCCTTGCTGCCGAAGAATCTTGCGACATTGGAAGAGCTTCTGAAGACCTCCTCGGTAACCTGACCTTGATAGACTCCTAGGTACTTTCTAGAAGTTTAACCAACATAGAACTCGGAGCCTTTCCATGAAGCTTGACGACCATAGGTGTCAGATCCCTTCCGTGAAGTTTAGCTACGAGAGGGGCTAACATTTTAGGAGGTTTTCCCTTGAGTCGGGACTTCAATGGTTCTTCATTCACCTCTTCTGCTTCATCATCATCATTATTATCGTCTTCGTGCAAGTGAGCCAATTTATATAAAGCGGCATTAGTGTAGTATGCATCAATTCCTCTAAAGGGATCGATGTCAGCGAACTCCATTTTGATGACACCGTTGCCGGCTACGTACTTCATACACTAGTGGAGGGTGGACGGCACGATCATATACTCGTGTATCCACGGGCATCCCAACAAGACATTGTAAGATACGTCAGCGTCGATGACATAACATGTCACCTATGTTTGAAGATCACCTATCTAATATTTCAAGCAGATTTTGTCCAAGGGACAACTTTTACCGGCATTAAAATTGCTAATTGTAGTATTGGACGCAGATAACCGTTGCATCGGTATCCCTAAGGTCTGGAGTAGACTTTGCGGGATGATGTTGAGAGAAGAACTAGGATCGTTATGTATCCGATCCACTTTGATAGCACCAACATACCATGTGTAATACAAAGGTCCGTTGTGTCTCTTATTCTTGAGCAACATGTCCTGCTGAGAAAATATAATATTTGGGATAATCTCTCCCTCATTATAACAGTATGGACATGCGACTGGATCTTTATCAAGCTGTTGAACCTGGCTCATGAAATACTTGGTGTTTTTTAATGCCTCACATAGAGCATCCCGAGTATTTTTAGAGAGCTGAAGAAGCTTAAAAAGATACAATCGGGCTGGAGTGTTGGCTAGCTGCATCAATATGTCAAAGGTATGGGGTTTGATCAACCACGAAGTGCCATCTTTTCTCAGAGATCTCACAAAACGAGCCTCTTTCTTCTTTTTCTAGTCCATCATCGGAGGTTGGGACGAACCTTCTTCTTGAACAGCAAGAGCGATGACGGGAGGCGCCTCTTCGGTCTAATCCACCTCCTACTGGGTGTTTCGCCTCAACCTTGTCACAACTGCCAAGGCTTCTTCTGTAGAGGAGGTGATCATGCGACAAGCCTTAGACTTCTTGCCTTTGTCTTTAGCAGTGGAGGGAGCCATCGATTGAGTCAGTTCTGGGCTAGATCTAGGTGGACCCACATACTCTCATCGCGAGATGTGGTGAGTGGTACCAGTCCACTTATATTATCACGGGCTAGAGGAAGATTGATTACTTCTATTATCACTTTGGGGATGGGGACGATGCCATCTTGGGCCTCAGTCGGCGAAAGAGTGCCAAACTGAAGGGACACCATATTTGTCGAGACTGTCTTATCCTCATAGTCGAGGGTAAGGACATTCACGTTGATCATTCGTTGGATGTAATGTTTTCAAAAACAAAAGTTTAAATACAAATTAAGAAGAAAAAAAGACAAAAGTACAATTTGATTCTAGGGAAGTACAACTGTAGGAATCTGATCAGAAGAAGATCACTTTATCCCTTAGATAATGCGATGTCGAAGAAGAAAGTCTTTGGAGAGTGCTGCAGCAATTTGCTCAGGAGATTATGATTATTAGTGATGCTTGAGAAGTAAATTGGAACTCTATTTATAGAGTTTAGAGATAACTGTCAAACAGTTATCCTGATTGGCGCACCATCATCCATTGGCGCGAGCGGTGTCACCACCACATTCAAGAACAAGGTATTTTGGTAATTTGTAAATTTTTAATTTATTTTAATATCTTTAATTAATGTATTGTGTTAGTGGCTTAATTGGTGGAACCTTAGAAACTATATTGATTAGAAGTAATCATGACCATAGAAACTTAGTTAGAGAGATTAGATAACTTAAGTTAGACTCTAATCTAGCTAAAGTGACATTTAGAATCCATTAGTCGATTTAAACATAAGCCACATTGGGACTTTTCTTTAAAAGGCTAGAAATGACAATTAGAAGAGGCCACTAGCCATGTGAACCCAAACTAAACCCTAGAATTCATGTGGCCGGCCACAAGAAGCATAATCCTTGCATATTTAAGTAAACATAGCCTCCTTCTTTCCCCTTTCTTTACAAACCTAACCATAATTTGTGTTCTTTCCCAAATTGCCTCCAACATCCAAATTATGCCCAAATTCCCTCGAACGAATTGCAAACTCTTCCCCTTGAAGAGAGGAAGCCTCTATTGCCTAGCTTGAGAACATTTGGAGCAATTTGACCATTGGAGCTTGGTGGAGATCTAGATCTAGAAGCTTTCATTGAAAATCCATCTCTCAATTGGTAAGAGCCCTCTAAAGGTTCAAATTTCCTTTCCTCTAGTGTAGATGCATTAATTTAGGATCCCCCTTGCATTAGGAAGGTTTTGGGACAAGTTTGGATTCATTTGATATACGTATCATGAGAGTATCGGATACACACACCAGGTGTTCAATGAAATGACTCTAAGGGTATTTAATGATTAGATTTTGGTTTTAATTACGTTTTTATATGGTTACATGTTGTGTTAGTGATGTAGAGTGTTAGGTTGTGATTTTGGATTGATTTAGTGGATCAATATTGGTTTGGGGGCCTTGGGTTGGGTGTTCTGCATGTACAGACCATGTTGTTGTGTCCTGCCTCAAATGCAAACCACACTATCATGTTCTGCCCTTGTTTTGGGTTATCCACTGCATACCTTGACCTACAATTAAGCCTACTGTCCTTTGCATTTGATCACAGCCTTCATTTTGGCTCAAACACCTTCCATTACGTTGTCCCTTCCCAAATGCTCAGTATATAGCTTTTGTTCAGACCCATTGCATTGTGTGCAGCCCTTGTGTCTCGATTGCATGTTCCCCTGCATCCTTAATTCAAACACACATTTAAATGCTCACATTAGATGTCCTAACATCCATAATTACCTACTGTCCACTGCTCACAAATTGCCCACTCGAGCACACCTTTATCTGATCTTATTCCCTTAAATATCATATCACTGTTTGTGAATAATTGCCCTCCATAATAATATGAGCAGCCATGTGTATATTGTGTTGTCCATTTGAAATCAATATCCAACCATTGATGTTTTGTTCATCCCTATGTCCACGCCATGTCTCTTGCAGTCGATCTACTAACCATCATGCCCCCTCCCCTGCAAGTCATTCACTGCATACCCTTTAGTTCAGACTTTAGGTATCAGACCACTGATACCGGAAGTTAGTCCACATTATCCTTTAGTTTAGTACAAGTCCCCTACAACTGTAGTTCAAACCATATATGGACTTGGTAATTAACATGATGGTTCAGCCAGTTTACTCTAACATCCACTTTATTCAGTCCTCACATTGGACTTTCATTCACTACTCCTATTTGTTCTGCCCCTAGTTTGGTCAGTCGTGGCCTTCATTTTGGTTTAGATTTGTTTACCTATATGTTCTGTTTAGGAACATCTAGTAATGCTCTGCCTCTAATCTATCATATTATCCAATCTTATTCAGTCCCCAGTAGGATGAATGCCACATACTCTGTACAGTTTTTTTAGAGTTTCTGCCATCACCTTACTTCAGATTTATTAACTCTTTTGTTCAGACATGCCGCCATGAAGTTCAGTGCATTGGTTATGCATCAACCCATTTCATCTTAGTTCAGACTTTATGGTCAGTCTTGCTCCTTCATTCAGTATTTTCCCTGGACATTAACTCATGTTGAGTTCCTTAGCTCTGTCCTGCATCCTGAGTATAACTTGACACTTAACCCTCTAGTGATACTGTCCTGCACACTTGATGGCCCTTGCATTTATTTCCCATTGTATTACTGTCCTACATGTTAAATCTGTAGCGTATTACATTATGAGTTCAGATTTGACTAGATGTTAAGTCCGCACTTTTTGATCATTCATAACATTTATATCTGCCCCTTAGGTGTAACAGCAGGTTAGAAGAGAGGATGATGAGAAGGAGATCATTAGTGACTGTGATAAGAGTGAAGTAACAGATTAAGTGTGTGGGTGAGTGAATGAAGAGAGGCCAGGTTTAAGGCAAATTCACATATCCTTCAAAAAATACTCGAGTTAACATATAAACATTCTTAATCATACAAGAACCACTGCTACAAGCAAGATAGCCGTTGCCACTAGGCCAAGCGTGTGACGTGCCGTATTCAACAAGAACCACAAGAAAGATAGCCGTCGTCGCTAGGCCAAGCGTGCGACTTGCGTATTCAACAAGAACCACAATAAAGATAGCCGTCACTGCTGGCCAAGCATGCCCCGTACCGTATTCAATAAGAATCAACCTACAAGAAAGATAGCCGTCGCTGCTAGGCCAAGCGTGCGATATGTCGTATTCAACAAGAATCACACTACAAGAAAGATAGCCGTCGCTGCTAGGCCAAGCGTGCGACGTACCGTATTCTACTTGTCTAATCATTACATGTCGAACTCGGTATTTCAAAATACACTGGATTAGTATCTTATACTAGATTCACATTGTCTCATGTTTTACAGATTGGACTCGTATCATATTGTTCTAGTTTAGCTAACTCTATTTACAGTCTTCATTGCCATGCTCTTTCGTTTCACTGTATTTACTTTCCGTATTCTAAACTGTTGTTCCATTTTTATTACCTGTCTTAACTTTCCATGTTCTTCAAGTATAACTGTCTATAACTGCTTTATAGTCTTTGTCATTTATTTGGAACTGCTAGAGGAGATATGCTCGTTCCATCCTGACTGGATATATTTTTAGATGTTTGCCCATAGGATACGTGCCCTACCTGCTATGGATCCGAGGAAGGAATAGCTATCTTGGATCCAGACTCTCAGGAGTGACCGGGAGACGTAGTTTACTGGACTTGTTTTAGATTCTCCGTTTTGAACTTGAATTGTAATAATTTGAAGCTTTGACATTGTATTTGAGATTTGTTTCAAATATTATTTTAGTTGTTATCTATTGAGTCTTTATAGTTATTTACTTCTGTGATATCTTATCGTACTTTAGACTTTGATTGAGTATTATCACATCTTATACTTTTCCTCAATTCGGAGTTGAGATATGTGACAAGTACATTATATCATTGTGAGTTGTTAGTTATAAGTGACCTAGAACAGCGTTCTACCATCGATTATGCAGCATAGACTGGGCGCTATTACGCACTCGTGCCCCTATACTGGGCGCGGTCGTAACATATTTTTAGTAGTGGCCCATGCAGGTCGAGATTCGCTTTAGTGCGATATCGTGGCATGCGATGATTTAGTTGTACTGCTACGAGCCTGCGATAGGAGATAAGGAATAGGCTTTAGATAAGAGGATACTCAATAACAACTAGGAAATATCAATGATTTGAATCTACTGACACTCGTTCAAATCTAAATAATCTATTTCCATACATGTCCTTCCTTGATGATATCACCTTTGCTCCGTTATTGACCTCCTATTTGATTTATCTTCAGGATGTCGTCGAAGACTCAATCACACCAATCCATCTCGAGACTGCTACTGAGAGGTCTGCCACCTCTCGTCCGGTTCAGCATGTAGTCGGGACTGTACCGCTCCTTACGTCGGCTCACGTGGGAGTGTCTGATGCTTTCAGGGGTCCTCCTCCACCTGTTCCAAGGATTTCCCCAGTTATTTCGATATTCTTCAGCCTCCACCACCACCTCCTTCTCCGTTGGATGTCATGCAACTGTTTGTGCTCTCAGGGAGATGATGGATGCTCATCGCCTCCATTCAGCTGATATGAGGTAGGGTATTGAGAATGCCCACAGGTGGCGATGTCAGCAGTTGAGAGAGTGGCTGCTCAGGCACAGGGAGGATAGGGAGAGCCTGTTCAGCAGGAGAGGCCGAGAAACATCATTGATTTTCAGAAGATGCGGCCCAAGAACTTCAAGGGTACGGAGGGTATCTTGTATGCAGACGATTGATTGAGCACATTGAGGGGATCTATTATCTGGCACAGATTTCGGAGAGTCTACAGGTTGAGACGACGGGTAGCCAGATGTTCACTTAGCCTTGACATGGTACCGTACCGATCCGAGGGTCGGAGTAGAAGGGCAGACTTGGGAGGCGTTCAAGAATCTTTTCAAGGAGAAGTTCTTTTCGGATGTGGCTCTCAGTGCAATGGAGAGTCAGTTCGAGAGCCTCATCCAAGGGAACAGGACTGTAGAGGAGTTTGCTAGAGAGTTCTGTCATCTGGACAGGTTGTGGAAGGGTTGAGTGATGTGGCGAAGGCCAGGAAGTTTAGAAAGGGCTTGATCAAGGAGGTCAAGTCATTGACAAGAGCGACTGCGATGCCACCTTTGAGCAAATCTTGGCATGAGCCATGGCAGCAGAGGATGACTTGGAGCTCAAATCTAAGAGAGGCCAATGTTTCAGGAGGGGCGAGTGGTAGTGCGAAGCGTACCTTTATGCTGAAGGCAGTGCACCATCCCCAGCAGCTGCTGGTACCAGTTAGACAGTAGGTGCAACATCAGCCTCAGGGACAGGACCAAGGGTTCCCACCTGTGCCTACTGCAGAAAATCGGGACACACTTGGGACGTTTACAGGAGGAGGTTGAAAGTATGTTTGTTTTGTGGATCCGCTGCTCACTAGATAATGGATTGCCCTACCGTACCTTCATTTCATGGAGCACAGGGTCAGAGAGAGGGAGCTAGGCCACCTGTGGCGTAGCACCATGCCCAGCGCCAGAGGGGCATGGCTTTTATGCTGACGGTCTAGGAGACCGACGCAACAGGTGACGGGTTAGCAGGTCTGTCTTTTCCTGTCCTTCTTTTCTATCTTATTATGTCATTTTATTACTACCTATCAGGTTATTGTGCTATGCTAGATAGTGTAGTGACCTTGTTTGAGACTGTGAAATCATGACCAGTAGGACCATGATTTGCATGTTATTAAATAGAGTTTTCTTGACTTTGATTGTTGCGGGTTTGACCTAGAAGGAGTACGACCATCTTAAATTTCGAGGACGAAATTTTCTAGGGGGTAGATTTGTCACCACCACATTCTAGAACAAGGGTATTTTGGTACTTTGTAAATTTTTTGATTTATTTTAATATCTTTAATTCATGTATTGTGTTAGTGTCTTAATTGGTGGAACCTTAGAAACTACATTGATTAGAAGTGTTCATGACCATAGAAACTTAGTTAGAGAGATTAGATAACCTAAGTTAGACTCTAATCTAGCTAGAGTGACATTTAGAATCCATTAGTCGATTTAAACATAAGCCACATTGAGCCTTTTCCTTAAAAGGCTTGAAATGATAATTAGGAGAGGTCTCTAGCCATGTGAACCCAAACTAAACCCTAGAATTCATGTGGCCGGCCACAAGAAGCACACCCCCTTGCCTATTTAAGTAAACATAGCCTCCTTCTTCACGCTTTCATTACAAACCCTAACCCTAATTGTGTTCTTTCCCAAATTGCCTCCAACATTCAAATTGAGTCCAAATTCCCTCAAACGAATTGCAATATCTTCTCCTGGAAGAGAGGAAGCCTCTATCGCCGAGCTTGGGACCATTTGGAGCAATTTGAACATTGGAGCTTGGTGGAGATCTAGATCTAGAAGCTTTCATTGAGAATCCATCTCTCAATTGGTAAGAGCCCTCTAAATCTTTAAATTTCATTTCCTCTAGTATAGATGCATTCATTTAGGGCCCCCCTTGCATTAGGAATGTTTTGGGTCAAGTTTGGATTCATTTGATGTGCGTATCAAGAGAGTATCGGATACGTATACCAAGTGTTCGATGAAATGACTAAGGGTATTTAATGATTAGGTTTTGATTTTAATTACGTTTTTATGTGGTTATATGTTGTATTAGTGATGTAGAGTGTTAGGTTGTCATTTTGGATTAGTTTAGTGGATCAATATTGGTTTGGGGGCCTTAGGTTGGGTGTTCTACACTGTGCAAACCATGTTGTTGTGTCCTGCCTCAAGTGCAGACCACTCTATCATGTTCTGCCCTTGTTTTGGGTTAGCCACTGTATACCTTGACCTGCCATTGAGCCCACTATCCTGTTGCATTCGACTACAACCTTCATTTTGGCTTAAACCCCTTCCATTGTGTCGTCCCTTCCCAAATGTTCAATAGATAGCTTTTGTTCAGACCCCATTGCATTGTGTGCAGCCTTTGTCTCGATTGCATGTTCCCCTGCATCTTAGTTCAGAGACACATTTAAATGCTCACATTAGATGTCCTAACATCCATAATTACCTACTGTCCACTGCTCACAAATTACCCTCTCGAGCACACCTTTATCTGATCTTGTTCCCCTAAATCTCATATTACTGTTTGTGAATAATTGCCATATCCCTAATATTATGAGCAGCCATGTGTATATTGTGTTGTCCATTTGAAATCAATATCCGACCATCGATGTTTGTTCATCCCTATGTCTAGGCCATGTCTTATGCAATCGAGCCACTAACCATCATCCCCCTCCACTGCAGGTCATTCACTGCATACCCTTTTATTCAGACTTTAGGTATCAGACCACTGATACCTGGAGTTAGTCCACATTATCCTTTAGTTTAGTACAAGTCCCCTGCAATTGTAGTTCAGACTTGCACCTCATGTACTGCCATTGCCACATCATTATATTAGCTATTGTTCTGTCCCTGCATCAGACTATATATAGACTTGGTAATTAACATGATGGGTCAGTCACCTATACTCTAACATCCACTTTATTCAGTCCTCACATTGGACCTTCATTCACTACTCCTATTTGTTCTGTCCCTGTTTTAGTCAGTCGTAGCCTTCATTTTGGTTCAGACTTGTTTACCTATATGTTCTATCTAGGAACATCTATTAATGCACTGCCTCTGATCTACCATATTATCCCATCTTGTTCTGTCCCTAATAGGATGAATGCCACATACTCTGTATAGTTTTTTTTAGAGTTTCTGCCATCAACTTACTACATATTCATTAACTCTTTTGTTTAGATATGCCACCATGAAGTTCTGTGCATTGGCTATGCATCAACCCATTTCATCTTAGTTCAGACTTTATGGTCAGTCTTGCTCCTTCATTCAGTATTTGCCCTGGACATTAACTCATGTTGAGTTCCCTTAGCTCTGTCCTGCATCCTGAGTATAACTTGACACTTAACCCTCTAATGATACTATCCTGCACACTTGATGGCCCTTGCATTTATCTACCCATTGCATTACCTGTCCTACATGTTAAATCTGTAGCCTATTACATTATGAGTTTAGATTTGACTAGATGTTAAGCCCACTCTTTTTGATCATTCATAACATTGATATATCTGCCCCTTAGGTGTAACAGCAGGTTAGAAGAGAGGATGAGCAAGAACATGGTTGTTAGCCTAGAGAGGGGTTCTCCCTAATGCTACAGGTAGGAGAAGAAGGAAGCATGGCAGCAGCAATTGGTAAGGGGTTTAGTTTAGCAGTAGGAGCTTTTCCACCTGTGCAACTGAGTGCACAGATTTAACTTATGGCCCTGCATCTAGGGGATAGAAGAGGACAATTGTGTTGGTGTCTTGAGAGTGTATCCTAGTGTACCTTGTGTATCCTAGTGTGTCAGAGTTGTGTGTTTCAATAAGAATGTTAGACAAGTTATCTTAGGTACAAGGCATATGTTGTATCATTCAAATGATACATGAATGACCCATCCATTCATTTGTTGGTTGGTCTATTCTGATGCAAATGTACCAGTTTATAGTCCATAATAGCTTGTCCAGTCCAATATGTATATTGATTTGCCTTGTATATACTTCCTTGTATGCTTTAGGTAACACAATACCCTTGAGTTTCTGTCCACAGAGTTTTTTTATAGTTAACTTCTGGGTTAGCATCCAAATCCAAGTTCTTTAGCCTTCATATAGTTTAAACTGTTGCTCTATTGTTCAGATTATACTCTTGTTTCAGTCTCCTGTGCCTTGATTAGCCTTAGTATAGTAGCAGTAGCTTAGGCAGTTATGGGTTGGGGATGTATGCTTTTGAGTATATATGTATATTATTCATTATATTGGGTTAGTAGACATACTCATTCATAGTAATTGAACATAAGTATATGGGGAACAGTAGAGGTAAGTTGGCTTGTATCAAAAATTGTCCAAAAGGATTAGATGGAGTGTAGGATTAGGGAATTACCTTGGTGTGAAAAAGCATGACTAGAATTGACCATTTTGATTAGATTGACTAAGTTTGACCTTGACCTAGATATGGCCTAACAACATGCATGTAGATTCATTGTTTATTCTAGAACAATAAATAACCTGTATATCTCAAATATATGTTTTGTGATACCACCTTGGACATCAATCCTCATCCATTGCTCTGGACGACAGGCGAGTATATTCTCTGATAGTTTTTATTTACTTGATGATTATTATGATTCAGCTTCTAGTATAGTTATATTTTGATTCTCTATCACAATACAGATTGGTACTCTAGATTCATTCACTCGCGACACATATATTCGACTCGTCTAAGCCCCTACTACCAGAACTACTCACAAGGACCACCTACTCGAAACATCTACATGCACCATTTACTTCTAGCTAGACTTGTACTCTATTTATGTGTCAGAAAATACTCGAGTAAACATGTAAACATTCTCAATCATACAAGAACCACCGCTATAAGCAAGATAGCCGTCGCCGCTAGGCCAAGCGTGCGACGTGCCGTATCTAACAAGAACCACAAGAAAGATAGCCGTCGCCGCTAGGCTAAGCATGCACGTGCCGTACTCAACAAGAACCAGAAGAAAGATAGCCGTCGCTGCTAGGCCAAGCGTGCGACGTGCCATATTCAAGAAGAATCACCCTACAAGAAAGATAGCCGTCGCTGCTAGGCCAAGCGTGCAACGTGCCGTATTCACTACTCATCTAATTGTTACATTTCGAACTCGGTATTTTAAAACACACTGGATTAGTGTCTTGTACTAGATTCATATTGTCTTACGTTTTACAGATTGGACTCGTATTACGTTGTTCTAGTTTAGCTAACTCTATTTATAGTCATTATTGCCATGCTCTTCCGTTTTACTGTATTTTCTTTTCTTGTTCTTGTCACGACCCGCACCCAGTGTAAGGGCACGAGAAGTGGGTACGTCCAGCCTACGCCGCAGTGTCGACGGTTAACGGTATCCTAGGTCACAACTCTAGTGATAACCATACATGTACAATGAATACACTCCAAAAGGAGGACAATATAAAGATACAACTCAATCACAACATCTAAGGTGGAATAAAAAGAATAGATGTAAAGATAAGATAAAGAGTAATCTCCAACCAGCTACAAATGAGAGTAATATCTGAATATATAAACTTCTATCAATATCGAGAAACTGAAAGTACATGAAATAAGACAACTAGTGAGAAGCTAGTCTAGTGATCTAATCTAGTCAATAGGCAAGTCCTCAGCAACTGTAGGATCCTCCTGAGGGTCCAAGTCACCAGTATCGTCTAAGCCTGTGCCATAATATGTAGGACATAACTTCCTCATCACATGTAATTTTTTCAACAATACAATCAGGACGGAAACAAGCATAGTACATCTCACGCAGTTCATATCTTGACAGAAAATGTAAAGCATGTGATAGGCTAAGATACTTGAAACGCTGTAAGCAATAAGCATGAAAAGAAGGAGAAACTGATAAACAAGCTATCTAGATATATGATAATAGAGAACTGTAAGTGACTATGTGACTTAGAGTACAAGATAGACATGTGAACGGCTTGATTTACACATGATTGCACTAAAGAGTTTGTACATGATTACGCTACTTTGAAATTGTTCACATGACTATTTCTACTCCCCTATGCTCCAATCAATACCACGGATTTAGACAGGTTATGTTATTGTACATGTAGTTTATACATGAAGCTCATGAGATCATGAGAGTACATGAGAGCACATGAGTATACATGAATAATAAGAGTCCACAGAATACATGATGTTCGTGAAAAGCACATGACACGATGTATTCGATGTACCTGAGGGGGATAACATCTCATATAAAGATCCATATAGTACTAATCCGTGATAATGTCGTGTCAGCATCAAGTAAATTAAACTATGACAAGAATATAATTTCTATCAAGTATGAAATGGTCAGATAATGTACTCGCCTGATATCCTGATTGTTTGATGAGAATATGAGTCTGAGCTGGAGTATCTGAGTCCTATTTAGAGCAACACAGGTCACAACATGTCTAACATAAAATATGAATAGCCTACAATGCATTCTAAATGATTCTAGGTCCTTCTAGGTCAAAGTCAATCCTTAGTCAACTCTGGTCAAACTTAGTCAACCATAAGTCAACTAGTCCGTCTACCAAATTTTAGGTCAAACACAAGTTCAACATGTTTAAAATGAAGTGACACAACTTACAATGCATCTACATGCTTTATAAGCTAAACTAGGCTAAATTCAATTCATGGTCAACCTATATCCTAACCACAAGTCCTAAAACCTATTAGAATGCACACTAGGCTAATACCTAGGCAATTCACTAAGTCAATACATGCTAATAACCCTATAGGCTAACTAACCTATAATAACCATGCTACTAACATAACTTTATTTCAGTCCTAATACCCAATTCTAAGCCCTATTCAAACCCATATCAATTGAAACACAGTTTTAACATAACATAAATCACATAAGGCAATTTATATACTCATATATGATACCACCTAGTATCCAAATCAACAAAAGTATTGGACTGAAAAGAAAACAAGAGAAAAAAGGAAGGCTGAAACAAGGAATGAAAATATAAGGAAATTGGAAAAAGAAAAATAATCCACTCTCGAAAACTGAGATTTTCCTTACATATGTTCTCAGTGAACTGAGAACAAGGATATCCCTGACCCGAGAGTTTCAACAGGGAATCCCAATGTTTAGCCGAAATCGATAATGTAAGCAATATCAAGTCAATATGAATCAACAACCCAAGTAACTGTGGGTTAATATTTCAAAATTAATGTCTGGAAATCATAAACGAACACCAAGGATCCTGATACTTCAAGTATCAGTAGATTCGAAGGCCACTCTCAAATAAATTTTTGAAACTTAACCAACTCATCTCAAAATGAAACAAATTCAAATTAATTTGAAATGAAAACAACGTGGACTTGAAATCAACCATATCTAAACATCAAATACCTTTTCAAAACAATAACTCATCCTCAAAATCGAATTTAAAATCTAATTCAAACTGTCAAAAAAATTGAGAATGAACCCATGATATTGATACTTTCAATTCAAAACAAATTAGGGAAGTAAACTCAAATTAAATAAGAATACATGTGCACAGACACAGGGGCATATCCCACATGTCCAGTAGTGCCCTTACTGTCCAAAAATTAGGACACACAGTATCAAAATTCGAAATACAGTACGTATCAGAACAGGCAGTGAAGGCTACCTCGTGCGGCCATGTGGAGCTCGACTGGGCTCGATACACACCACGAGAAGGGTCGTGCTCGTGTACAGTGGTCAAGGGGGACTAGGGTTAGAGGGTCGACACCCTGAAATACGACCACGACAAGTCCACGTGTCGCACGAGACGCGTATCAGGCGCGACTGAACCATGCACGCGTGTTTGTGCAAAAATAGTGCGGGCTAAATCTTGTGTCCGATACGACACGAGAGTGCGTGAAACTCGAGGGGTGGCCTGATAGTGTCTGCCCCCACCCCTATGCCAAATGGCACGTGTCCACGTGGCCTGCACAGGAAGAAATCATGGGGTGGTAGCAGGGCACGTATGCGCGTGTCTCGTACTGTGGTTCGTGTCCGATTCTGGACACGAACATGACTCAAAATGTTCTCAGTCCAATACAAAATCAAAAGTCATGTAAAGATCTACAATTCCATTCAATTAGATTTCAAAAATTCGAACAAAAATCTCTTTGGGGCATTTCATCGAACAAAATCACAAAGACACTGATACGTGTCCGATACGGACACCAAACCACTATCAAATCCTACAAAACACATCCTGCAGCTAGGGTACACCTAGATGAATGCATCTACTGGAAAAATTCATGAAATTAAAGGGTTTTGGATAGATTACCTATTGAGATGAATTCCTATAGAAAGCTCCAAATGTGAAGATCCTCCTTGCGGCTCCAAAACTCCAATGCATTTCAATTCTAAATTTTCTCACCATCCACATTTCATATACAAAGATCAGAACCTAATGCAAAAGACTAGGGTTTAAAAGGAGAAGAAGAAATGAAAAATAGAAGGAATACTTACTTAGGTTTTTCCAGGAGAGAAGGAAATGAAAAAGAGAAGAATTCTCAATAGGAGATATTAAATAGACCCTCCCTTGACCTAGCTTAGCCGGCCACAACATGGGTGGGCCAGGGTTTCCTTAACAGTTGGGCTTTCGGCTTCTTCCTATGATAAAATGAATCATTAATTAAAAAAAGGTTTCTAACTAGCCTCTAAACAACATGCTAATTAGCTCCTAACCTGAAACTAACTAGAATAGGATTTCTAACCCTAACTAATCATGCTGCTAAGTCTCTAAGTCATGGTTAGTCACTAGTCTAGGTTGCACCAAGGCTATACTATCACAGGCCAAAATCACAACACCAATAATATAATATATTAAAAAATCAAAGGAATTTACAATTACCAAATACCCTTAAATAGAAAAATGGGTGTGAAAGTTCTAAAATGTTGTTCCATTTTCATTACCTATCTCAACTTTCCATGTTCATCAAGTTTAACTATCTATAACTGCTTTATAGTCTTTGTCATTTATTTGGAACTGCTAGAGGAGATGTGCTCATTTCGTCCTGACTGTATATATTTTTCAGATGTTTGCGCAGAGGATACGTGCCCTACTGCTATGGAACCGAGAAGGGAATAGCTACCTTGGGTCCAGACACTCAGGAGTGACCGGGAGACCTAGTTTAGTGGACTTGTTTTAGATTATTTGTCTTGAAATTGAATTGTAATAATTTAAAGTTTTGACATTATTTTTGAGATTTGTTTCAGATATTTTTAGTTGTTGTTTGTTGAGTCTTTGTAGTTATTTAGACTTCTGTGATATCTTATCGTGCTTTAGACTGTTATTGAGTATTATCATATCTTATACTTGTCCTCCATTTGGAGTTGAGATCCATGACAGGTACATCATATCATTTGTGAGTTGTTAGTTAGTGACCTAGAACAGCCTTCTACCACCGATTCTGTGGCGTAAGCTGGGCGCTGTTACGCATTCGTGTCCCTATACCAGACACGGGTCGTGACATGCGGTTGGTTTAACTGCTTGAGACACGTGGCATTCTGTAAGTGAGATGCGCTTGGTCGTGGGCAGTGTCACGTACACGTTATTCAAGATTAGTGGCATGTGAAGTTACGTGTAGACAACTCTAGAGGGGGTAAATAAAGCTTGTATCGATAATAATCAATTAAAATGCAACTCTATATCACGTCCAGGAATCAATTACCAAGAGAGTAAGTAATCAGAGAGTTATACGAAAATAAATAGGGATCTGAAGAGCATATGCAAACACATCGATTTATCCTGGTTTCCCTCGTGGAGGACTAGTCCAGGCCTGAGGACTCTCGCTCAGGATTGAAATTCATTATTTTGAAATAGGTACAACCACGTGCCTTTACTCAAAAGAGCACGCCAACTTCGCAGAGGCAAAACATGGAATTGTCCAAGTGACTTTTCTTTCACGCTTGCACACAACTTCTAACTGATATCGCACTGAGCACCTTGGGCTAAGGAGAGTTGTGGCTTAGGAGATATGGAAGAGTGGGGCTTGGAGTAGTAGAGCTTAGAAAGCCTGAATATTTAAAGGTAAGAGATGATTTGAAATGATAGAATTTCATGCTTTATTTATACTAGTCTGAGGAGGAGAATTCGACCAGAATTCTATCACTAGAATTCAAAAATTCGAACATTGGAAACTAATATCAAGCATACCCTAAAAATTAGCATTCTAAAATTTAGGAGGCGCTTGGGGCAGAGTTCGGCCCGAATTCGGGTTCTAGGTCCAGAACATACAATGGGCTATGAGAGGATTAGTTTGGTTTGGTAATTGTCTTCTTTTGTATGGTGGAGCTTGGAGAGTGAAGTCTAGGTTCGAGATAGCTCAGTATGACTCAACGTATATGTTCCTAGGCTCAATAAAAAAAAGTACATACTCAGAACAAGGAGAATTGCAATGATCAAATTGTTGATGACGTCTGTCTTGAGTTTGATATATTGTAGAAGATGTTCTTGACTTTGAGATCAATGTGTCGTATTGGATCATGTCAAATATTGTTTTGTTAATTCTCTAAATTAGGTTGACTGTGATCCAGTTTGGGTCAACAATCTCCCTCATTTTGATAATTGACAAAAACGATATTTTCATGTCGCAACTTCATACATAGACACATGTTGAAGGAGTAGTTTGTATTGAGTAGCTCCCTGTAAATAGATATGTCGGTTCCCCCCAATTAACTATTCTGGTTATGTCCTGATACAAAATCTTTTTCCAACGCAACATAATATCCAAGATCATATAATATCCAACAATATATAAGATCATATCAACCAAATATCTATGCTTCTCCCTTTGTCATTTAGAAAAATGAATCATAGCTCCCCCGTAAAAAGAGATAAATGTGACGAAGTAAGGATAACAAACGTACAACTTACAACCATAACCAATTATCATAAGAGACAGCTAAGCAGTTTTGATAAACCCAAATGAAATAAACTAAAAGTTATACATGATAAACTGAAGTCTAAAAACATAGTGCAAAGAGTGCTAAGACATAAAAATGATAAAAACATAACTAAAGTGAACATCAACAGCAGCAGCAGGTAGAAGACCATGACCATCATGGAGCATGGAAACAGGATGGACCGGCTGACTCGGACGGCTCGCTAGCAGAGCGACGAGGATCAACAAACGCCGCATCAGGGTCCAAGTACCGTAAGGCCCATGGGTCATTAATCCAGTAACCTTCGCGAGAAGGATCCCGGCCCGTAGGAAATGACATCGTGGATGTCGGGCCATATTGTACTGAATATCATGCAGAGTGTTAAGTAATCTCATGATAAGTGGATGGTAAGTGAAGATAATAAAGGGCGGTAATCTCATGATAGGTAACCACATCGGTAGATCCTGCTTTCGGCAGGATGGAAAAGAAAATGATGCGATGAAGTTCATAAAAATGATTGTTAAGAAACTTAGCCCGAAGTTTTCGAGGACGGGTGTTGGGTGCACATACATGTCTTTGAACCCTTCAAGAGTAATATCCCAGCAAAAGTTAATTCACGGGCATCAATAATTTCCTTCCAAGAGTTGGGATCGAGAAGTTCAAGATATTCAGCAAGATCAAAATCATCAAACATTATATCAATGACGACGACCCGAAAGTAAATTCAGTTGTCGTCGTGAGTCTTATTGCAATAAAGCATTTGTATTACATTGAGGCATATGATTGATTGTGTGGATACAAGTTCATCGAGGCAAAGATCCTTGAAGTTCGGATCAAAGTCAAAGAATATGGTGAAATTAATCGGGGTGGGCACAACACTTCTTGAGCAAAAATTCGAGTACCACTCATTAAATGCTTCTAATTAAACAAAAATTTGCTCATATAAGTGTAGCATTGGAGGTGGAAGAGGATTGAACAATGGGTGAATGGGTTAGACATTTGGAGGAGGAGAATGACGGTTTGATGAAGAGGCACCTTCGATTCTAACCCTTTTTCCCTGATTAAAAAGTCTAGAAGCCATATGACAAGTAAAGACAAGATATGAAGAATGATAACGAAAGAATAGATGGAGAACAAGAGTTATACCTCATAATAATGAAGAGAATCTCCAAAAGCCCTGAAATCTCAAGTTTGAAGAAGGGAGAG
>JANAVB010018947.1:0-11011 GCA_029216955.1 Iris pallida
GGATGTGGTGACCCCTCGAAGATGCGATTGTTTCTTTCCTTCCAGACGTGTCAGACCGTGGCACTCAGACGTAGACGTGCCTCGCGGAACCACTCCACTCCTCTACTCCTATGAGCTCTGAGCCGGTCTATTATTTCTCCCCTTTCCTGACATCCCCCCCTTGCATTACTTTGGACCTCTGCATTATAAGTATATATTATATATATATATATATATATATATATATATATATATAGAGATGAGGGAGGTGAGGTGCCACCCTATGGAGGGTGTCTACTTGTCACCCCCCACATGCTATCATCATGCACCCATGTGCTTGATGATAGCATGGGGGGGTGACAAGTAGACACCCTCCCATGAGGTGGCACCCTACCTCCCTTATTCTCTATATATATATATATATATATATATATATATATATATATATATATATATATATAAAAGTCGAATTTCGAATTTTTCGAGTAACTCGACACATAAATTCGAGTCTGTATCCGAGTATTTTCAACCCTAACCATACCCATTAATAAATTTACCCGATCGAATTCGAGTTTAGGCCACCTAATTAAATTGTACCCCTAATTGCACGTCTGATGTGCCAGAGAAGACTGGAATGATGGTCAACTCTATCTTTCTTTATTAAGTGCCAGAGAAGACTTGCATGGAATGATGGTCAACTCTATCTTTCTTTATTATTTAGTTGATAAAAAAAAAAAGAAGGTTATTTACACGCCTTTCCCTTTTTACTAAATTTCACACTCTAACTCCACACACAATTCACGTGACGCACACGCCAATAGAACGACGACACGTGGTGTGTGTAATCTAGAGGAGTCAATGCGATGGACGGCTGAATCCGTTAGGAGTACGGAATGTTCCCTATCCTATTCCTTGTGAGTGTAGTTACGGATTTGGCCTTGAGGTTTTAGCTCCATATGCTTGCTTCTCCGGAATGACACGTGCGGGGTTAGCTGTGTACGAGGAGGACAGGTGGGGAGCCGGTTTGCTGGTTTGGTTGAACCGAACCGAATCGGACCGGAACGTGGATGGATTTAGCTCTGTCGGTTTGAACCGGCTGGGCCATTTCAAGCCAAAATTGACCAGGTGGTTCTTGCAAGTTCCAGCTAACCACTGATTGAAGATGGAGTTAATTAGGTGTGTATGATTACGAGTCAAAATTTATTTTATTATATAATAGAAAATTTTGGAAGACTTTCCCTTCAAATTTTCAAGATTTCTAAAATAATCTTTATTTTATCTTAGTTTATAGACTTAATTGTACTTTGATACCCTCAACTATTTTCGTTTTTCAACTTGATATCTGAACTTTTATTTTTTTCAACTTGATACCCTGAAATTTTTTTGGACAATAATGTCCATGCTCAAAATTTAAAACTATCTCTCCCAACCTGCACCTACCCTCCGGCACCCCCCCTCCGACCACCCCCCCTTTTGCGTCGACGGAGGCGACGAAGGAGTACGAGGAGTACAGGCGCTCTCTCTACGGAGAGGTCACGCACAAGGCTGTCCTCGTCGACGCTGTCGGCACGCTCGTCGTCCCAGCTCAACCCATGGCTCAGGTTCCTATTTCATTTTTTGTGTGGTTTTGCTTCGACAATTTTAGAAAATTGTGCATGCTGCAGCAATTGGACTGTGAGTTTGACCGATTATTAGGGAAAATTAAGTGGTATATTATTCACATTATAGCTAAGAATCACGAGGCTCTGTGGTATGTATCAATTTTCTTCTTTCCAAATAAAAAAAATAGCACAACTACATATAAAAAAGAGAGCTCGTACCTTGCATCGACCGTCGGAGAAGGGGAGGGGGTGGGGCATCGCCGGAAAGGGAGGGGGTCGTGCGTGGGGAGAAAGAGAGAGGGAGCCGAGGGTAGTTTCGGAATTTTTTTTGTTTTAAGTATTAAGTTGAAAAATTAAAATAGTTGAGGGTATCGAGTTGTTGAGTAAAAAAGTTTAGGGTATTATGTTGAAAAACTGAAATAGTTGAGGGTATCAAAGTGCAATTAAGCCTAGTTTATATTAGGCTAAATTATAACTTGATACCCTCAACTATCTAAAATGTTCAACTTGATACCCTCAACTTTTATAGGTACTAACTTAATACCCTCAACTATATAATAATTTTATATTGATACCCAAAATTTTAAAAATGACAAAATTATCCCTCCCTCCTCCTTCTCCAGCAGCACCCCCTCCGACTGCGACCGACTCCCATACCAGCCCCGGCGTTCCCCGACGAACACCGCGCCCCCGCCGCCCCGTCCCCCGCGCGCCCTGCCACCGCGTGCCCCGCACGCCCCCGCGCCCCGCGAGCCCCCCCGCCTCCAGCTACTTCCTAAGCGCGCGATCCCGCCGCCTCGCGCAACTCCGGGCAGGCCAACGCGGGTGGGGGGAGGGGAGTTCGCGAGCTGGAGGGGGAGGGGAGGTCGCCGACAGGAGGGAGGGGGAGGGGCATGGGGAAGGTCACCGACGGGAGGGTGGGGGGTTTGGGTGGAGGAGGAAAGGTCGCCGGCGGGAGGGGGGGGGGGAGGTCGTCGGCCGAAGGCAGGAGGGGGGGGGGTTTGGGTGGAAGGGCGGGGGGGGGGGGGGGGGGAAGGTCTCCGGCGGGAGAGGGGGGGGGGTGTTGGAGGGGAGGGACAATTTTGTCCAATTTTTTTTTTTTCCAGGGTATCAAGTTAGTACCTTTCAAAGTTCAGGGTATCAAGTTGAAAAACTGAAATAGTTGAGGGTATTAAGTTGTAATTTAGCCTTTATATTATTTAATTTGTTTAATAATATAATTAAAAGTATATTTATAATTCTAATACAATCATCATTGATGTTCACTGCCATCATTAATATTCACTATCATAATAATTTAGTATTCATTATCATGTTTCTTCCCACCATTAATATTTTTATTTATAAAAGTATACGGTATAATACTAATTATTCACAAATATTTCATTCCCCTCACAAGAAAAAATCACAAAAATATATTTCGTTGCATATATTTCGTTTTAAAAAAAAAAGAAAAAAAGCATAATAAAAGTTTGTGAAATATAAAATATTTTGTTCAAATAACTATAAGTAACTTATTATGCTACATCTCATAAAAAAATTATTATACAACAAATTAGTATAAAATATATGTGCAAAGCATGTGCACGAATACTAGTTCAAATTAATTTTGAGTGAAGGAGCTATTATTTTTAGGCTAATGCTAAGTACATTACAAAACTTGTTAAAGAATATTACATTTTTTGTAGTTCTGGACCATCAATTTGACAGTCATGTACATATTCATGACTGGCCAAAATTTGACAATTCTAATGACAGAAAATTTTGTTTTGTCATGTACATATCTAGGACTGTCAAAATTTTAACAATCATATAAATAGAAAATTTGTTTTTTAGGGCTGCATAAATGTTGACAATTGTAAACACAAAAGGGACCATTAAATTTTTTTTACAATCCTAAACTTCACATCACTACAAATATAGTAATAGTATTTAACAACAAACGAAATGCCGTCTATTTTTAGTGCATATTAAGAGCATCCATAATAGATGAGATTTCAAGTGCTACATTTTTTACTTTAGCCAAATTTTATAGCACTTGAAAACTATAGTGAACACTTGTCCATGCTTGAAAATTGCTAGAAAACTAAGAGACACTCCAGATTTGAAGCATGTGTTAGCTCCACTACATTAATTTATGGACCTACCAATATTAACCATTTTTTATCAAATATGGAAGAAAAATAAAGAAAAAATAGGGAAGAAAAATCTTACCAAAGATGGAAGAAAAAAAAAATGTAAGATGTTAATTTGGAATATTTTTTTGAAGTGTACCATTGTGTGTCAATATTAAGAAGACACTCAAAAAAAAAAAATTATACAATTTCTAATAATTTGGAGTACGTTTGAAGTATCTCTATTGTGGATGCTCTAATTTGCTTGCATGCACATAGGGTCAATGCTTGCCAAATTATCATATAAGTAAATTGTAGAATACATACTGGATCTACTTTAGTAGGATGAATCCGAATTGTAAACAAGACCCACTTTAAAATTGTGCCAGGAATTACAAAAATTATACTAAGCGAAATCTAAAATAAATAAATAAAAACCCTGAAATTCTTCCAAGTTCACAGTCGCTCAGTTGCTCATTTCCACTGCTGCATCTCTATCACTTTCTCTGGAACTCGGTGCATATGCATATACGTGCTTGGGAGTCGTAGTAACTTGCAAGTACTTACCACATGCGCACTTGCAATGAATGGTAGGGGACCAGTCCTCACTTGAGCCAGAAACTGTGATCAGGGCCGGCCCGGCCCAGAGGATTGGGTTGCTATATCCGTAGCTAATTTTGGTTGTCCTTCGACCTTTATTATGAGCCGGTTCTGGTGGTCATCCGTGACCTTGACCTTTGATGGGATCACACGTACTGAACCCGTGGGGTTGTCCTAGCAGAGGGGGGTTGTCCAAGCTCCAAGTCTTGTCCGGCTTATCCCAGGGCCGACCCTGAATGTGATCATAGATACATACTGAGCAGGGGATGTCAGGATATCAGCCGACCTGTTATTCTCTGAACAGGGGCGACCTTGATCAGAATTCAAAAATTAAAGAGATACAAATATAGTACGTATCATGTGCCACTATCAGGGGCTGTTTGGTTTGACGAAGTGGAACGAAGTGAAACATCTGGAAGTAGAAAGTTTGCGTACGTATTGCGTATACGCGCCATGCATAAGAATATTTTGTGAGTTCCTTCTTTTGGATGGTTGTTGAAGTGAGTTGAAAAGTGTAACTTTTTGTACTTTCTTAATTTGGATGGTTGTTGAAGTGGTATTTGAGAAGTGATATGATTTCTAACTTTTGAATATGATTGGATTATTTCTAACTAGTATTATTCATTTTTTATAGATTAAAAATTTAAGTATTATTATTATTATTATTATAAATTAAGTATTAATTTTTAATCTCACATTTATATTATTAAATTATAAATTAATTAATATTATTAGATAATACCTCTCTCTCTTTTAGTGCAGTTGTCTCTTCATGTCAATTCTCACTTCTTTGTAGAAATGAACCAAACAGCACAATCGTAAAGGCCCACCCCACTTCCGAATTATGCCCACATCCGAGCTAATAATCATCAACCAAACAGCCCCAACACAATATAATTATGATACAATGGTTATCATGTTAGACTCCTCCTCGAAATTCTTGGTAGTAATAATATTTTTTTGTTATTTTTGTTTTCACATTGAGGAACTACGGATCCCAGATTTATCATGTTACAGAAAAGGTACTGCGATCGCATATCTTGTTTCAATG
The DNA here is from genome assembly GCA_029216955.1 of Iris pallida. Classification (NCBI taxonomy): domain Eukaryota; kingdom Viridiplantae; phylum Streptophyta; class Magnoliopsida; order Asparagales; family Iridaceae; genus Iris; species Iris pallida. The sequence continues at coordinate 5,346 of JANAVB010018947.1, forward strand.
ATGTCTATCCTACTGGCTTTTGGTTTCGATTGCGGATCTAGATATCTTTCGGTTTCAACATTTCAAAATAATTAAAACAAAATAAATAAAAATTTCAAAAATTCAAACCGAAATTAGCCATAAACGAACCAAAATGAATCGATATAATCGTTTCGGTTTGTTCGGTTAATGGATTGGACCCAAAATTGGGCTTGCAGTTAAATAATATTGAAAAATATAAATTCTATAAATACAATTGTTGTATTTAAAGTTTGACTTGTTGTTAAATTACCAAAAATTTATAGAATTGAAGGTATTTACATAAATATACACATTTTAATCATACAAATATATAGAATCAGAGGTGTTTACATAATTTTATAATTTTATTCGATTTTCAGTTTTAGACCGAAATCGAAACCAAATATTTTTTTAGTATTTTAAAAAACCGAACTCGAACCAATTTTTTTTTAAACCAAACCGAATCTCTTATTCAGTTCGGTTCGGTTCAATTTGTTTCTCAGTCCAGAACCGAATGATGCTCACCCTACCTCCCTCCCTTCCTGTATTGGAATAAATATAATGGATTCTTTTTTCTCTGATTACTCCTAACCATGCATAGACGAACACACGTAAGAGGGGTTACCTCCAGCCTACGCCGCGGTGTCGGGGGTAGAACGCTGTTCTAGGTCGCAACATCTAACAATATAAGGTACCTGAACAGTATATACACTCCGAATGGAGGTGACATAACAGAACAATCTCAATCACATCTAAGACAGATACAGAATAGTAAAGGTAGATAGATAGATCAAAACCACAATGTCATACAAATATGAGAGAGAATCTAAGTGTCTAAGATAACAACTCAAGAAACATCCAGCTCAATATAAGTCTCTAAATATATACAACATCTCAGAACAACAACTGAAAGTCGAAAAAACAATGCTGAAAAAAAATAAAGCCTAGCTATCTAGCCTAGACTATGGGAGTAGCATCCTGTACTGCAGCTGGGTCCTCCAGAGGAACCAGGTCGCAGGTGTCGTCTAAGCCTGCTCCGTAATAGGTGGTGCATAGGGCCTCATTCTCATCCTCTGTAATATTTTCAACAGGTCCAGTCAGGACAGAAACGAGCACAATACATCTCACGCAGTTCATATCAAGTTAGAAAAAATAAAGCATGCAATAGAGTAAGATACATGAAACGCTGAAAATAGAATATATGAAGTAAAGGAGATAACTGTAAGGAAATATCTACTATAAATAGAGAACTAGCAGTGACTAGTGAGTCAGAGTAAAATATAGACATGTGAATGGCATAGGAAGATTCATGACTACAGCTAAGAGTGATTCATGACTACAGCTACTTGGATATTATTCACATGCCTATTTCTACTCCCCCCATCCCCAATCAATACACAAGGATCTGTTCAAGTTATGTTAAGATTCGTAAAACTTCACATGGCTCATAAAATGAGTGATACGTGAAGGTGATTCATGATGGCTCTGTGAACATGAGAGTACATGTGTCACAAGCGATTCGTGAATCAGTGAAAGCATAGAGATACGTGATGATTCGTGAAAACGTACAAAATATACAGTATCCGATGCTCTCGAGGGGGATAACATCTCATGAAAAGATCCATATAGTACCAATCCGTGCTACCAATGTGTCAGCATCAAGTAAAGTAATCTAGAGTAAGAATATAAATCCTAGCAAGTATGAAACGGTCAGAGAATGTACTCACCTGATATCCTGAATGTCCGAAAGAAAAATACTGCCTGAGGAGTGGTGTCTGGCTCCTAATCAGAACAGTACAAGTCACAACATGTCCAGCTAATAAAGTAAGATACTATGATGCAGTCTACATGATATTAGGTCAATCCTAGACCAAAGTCAACCCTGGTCAACTTCAGTCAACTAAAAAGTCAAGTTAGGTCAACCTATACTCAATGAAGTCTCACTAGGCCTAAACAATCTACCCTAGCTAGAACACACCATACACTAGTCTATAGAATATTACACATGTGTATATTTCATATACACAATATCACTCAAGGGTACCCTAGGCTATGTCATCTAGGTTATAGGCCATAGGCCAACTACTTAAGCAATTAGCAATACTCTAGGCTATACATCTATGCACTCCACATATATATATATATATCTATATACACATATATGTATATAACATAGGAATCTCAACTACACACTATATATTCACATTATATATATATCACTCTTACTTTCATATATATATATATATATATATATAATATATATATATATATATATATAATATATATATATATATAATATATATAACACATAGACATAGAGAGAGAGCCATGAAATCATGGTAAGTGTGTGCATGTGTGTGACAGAAAGTGAGAGTGTCATGGATTTTGTGTGTGTGTGTTTACATATATAGAGTGTGTGTAGTGTTTATGTGTGATAGAGGTTGTGTGTATTAGTGTCTCAGTTATTTTCAGGAAATCAATTTCAGTGAATACAAAGAAATCCCAGGTTTTGTTTTTAAATGAAAGCATTAAATTCAGTTTTGATACAATGCCAAGTGTGTTGTTAACAGCTAGGAATAAGTGTGCACTGTCAGTTTAGGATTGGGTATACATGTGTGTATACTTGTGATCTCAGGTTTACAAAACAGTGTGTGATTTAGTGTGACAAGGAATTAAGGAGAGGTGCACAGGTTTCATACTGGAATCAAATTTTAAACCAATATCTCAGTTCAGGAACCAATTCCCAGGTTTATGTCAGTGTCCTGTGTGTGACAGTCAATGCCTTTGTGTGTGGGTATGTGATTTTGTTCCCAGGTAGACTCAAGTGACAGTGTACAGGATACCAAAACAGTGTGCTCTCAGTATCTCAGAAATTAGAAGATCATCTCAGGTTTAAAAACCAAATGAACATTAAATAGGAAGAATCATTTCATGATTTATCTAACCCATCCAATTCGAATATATTTAACCAACTAATACCAAGACTGAATCCTAACTGATATCTATGTACAACAAATTAAACCATAGCTAAAACAATGGCATTAACATTAAAAAGTAATGGAAATGAAGAACAATGAATTTGTTCACCTGATACATTAGAGTATCAGGAAAATGGGAACTTCCCTTCCTTCAACAAATTTAGCAATTAGCAATAGGTTATTGGTTGGTATTAATAAGCAATATGTGTTCGTGATATACATTTAATGTAGTATCCAAAACATGACACGAACGTGTCCAAAAACTCCCATAAACTCAACACTATTCTGGACACGAGCAGTAGTGAACCCGTGCACGAGTCCTAGCTCACTCGACACGAATCCAAATGACACATGGTCTTGGGGGTGTCGTGTCAGACATTGCCCCAAGGCCTGTGCCAAATCTCACATGTCCACAAGCCCTAGAACAGCTGCACGGACACGCGAGTAGCAGGACAGTGTTCCAGGCGCGCACGGCCGTGTCCACGGGTGACTCGATCCATCACGACACAACACGCTCAGACACTTAAAATTCATAAGCGACACGAAAATCTATTTTTTTATTCAAACACATTCTGAAAACAAGATCGAAATGCCCACTATGGCATTTCGTCGAACACCTAGGTATCTACACTGATACGTGTCCGATACGGACACGTAAAGGACACGAAACTTCACAAATCCTATTCCTACAGTGAGGACACTAGGACTATGCATCCATGCCTAGAAATCGAAAATCTATGGAGGGAATAGGAAGTTACCTATAGGTGTTCTTCCTCAAAGAAACTTCAAAATGGGGATTCCTTTTAGCTAGCCCCAAGCTCCAAATTGTCTCAAATATGTAATTAGCCTCCATGAACAGTAGGGAAACACAAATTAGGTCACCATGGAAGAAGTTTGAATGAAAAAGGATCACTATGTTCAAAATAGGAAAGAGTTTCAATTAAGAACAAACCTTGCTTTTGCAAAATGAAGGGATGAATAAAAAAAAGAGGCAACTAAATTTTAAGAGGATTATAGTGATGGGGATACCTAGGCTGGCCATAGAAGTCTAGGGTTAGGGTTTTAGGATAGATCAAGGGCTCTCCTTCCATCTAGTTAAATCAATGGCCTAAAATCTAGGTTTACATTCTAGTCAAGTTGCAACCTTGTTGTTCTAACTAATCATGTCTTAACCAAGACAAATTCAATACTAACTAATACTAACCATGACTAACTAAGTCTAGCTATGACTAATCTAGGTTAGGGCTAATCACACACAAGACAATTAATTAAATAATATTAAAATCATACATTCAAAATAATATATATTAAATTCCAAATAATTATAATAAATCACAATAAGCTCAAATAAATTCAGAAATGACCAAATACCCTCTAGGCTAAATGCACTAAATTGAACCTCTACCCACATGGTTAGGCTCTAGGTCAAACAGTCTGTAAGGTCACACTAGCAACACCAAAATCATAGGTCATGACTTAAAAATAGTTTTTAAATGATAAAAATCACCAAAAATCATATTATAATTTAAATACCATTATTAAATGATTAAAAACACAAAAGTTTTAAAATTACCATCATTTTAGAAAACTGGGTGTGTAGCTCCCCTTTCCGAAATTTTTTAATTTTTTTTTATTATTTATTTGATTTAAATGATGGTTTTAGATTTTTATAAATAATTGTTAGTTAATTATTACGGTAGATGCCTTTAGCCATAGAAGAGTTTGAGGTACCAGACGACTAGGAATCATGGTACGGATAGTGCAGTGACGTACCTTGACTAGTGTATTAGCCATGCCAGGAAGACCTAGCCCATAAGTGTGTCCTAACTAGAAAAATCAGGCAAGTTGCGACTTAACCCTACCAAAGTTTTTATTTATTATTTAATTATATTATTGGGCTTTCAGGAACCCGATTGTACCAACTTACCGAATCCAAGCCTTTGTTGGTATGTAGTGAGACCAAGGACGACCATGTAGGCATATTTATGTGTATACAAATATTTTATAAATTTTTAAGTATTGATGTATATTTTAACTATTTGAATATTTATACATAATTAGCATTTTTATTATTAAATATTGTTTTACCATATTTGTACAATTTTCTGGACCCGGATAAAGGTGAATAGTATGGATTCACCAAACCACCATTTAATTAATTTTTATTATTATTTATTATTTGTGGTGATTAATAGATATATTATTCCTATTAGAATTATTAATATTGATTATAATTAGAATATTTTATTGTCTATTGGATTTTGTGGTATACATATACGTATAAATACCAGGACATATATGTTATAAAGGCATGTAAATATTTATAATTATTGATATATTATAATATATGTTATACATATATAGGGTATGACGTTATATAAAATATATAAATATATATATATAGAATAGATAATATATATATAATAGATATATAAAATATATAAATATATATATAATCACATATAGATATAAGATATATATAGATATATATATATATAGATATATATATATATATATATGAATATATTATATATATATATATAGATATATATGATATTATATATCTATATATATATATTATATATATGATGTAGGTGTATGAACATAATGTATGTGTGTATATAAATACAGATAAATAGGTATATATAAGTATGTATACATGTATGAGTATATATATATATATATATA
>JANAVB010018948.1:0-25758 GCA_029216955.1 Iris pallida
TATAGCTTTCAGTTTGTATCGGATTGTTCCGATTATTAGTTGAGACTTAGTTATATTCAGGACTTGTATTTGTATTGAACACTATTTGTTGTGGTGTGATAACTCTATTTATATTCAGTTTCTTTCTTTTATCTGATTTCATATCGTGCTCTATCATTCTTAGACTTGTGATTGAGATATAGAGTTGAGATGTTTATATTATACCTCCGTGCGGAGTAACATGTGATATATTTGTTGTTAGATGTTAGATATAGAGGACCTATACAGCGTTCAATCGCCGGCTGCTGCGACGTAGGCTGGACGTACCCCGTTCTCGTGCTCCTAAACAGGGTGCGGGGTTGTGACACTAGGTCGCCTCAGTTATGAGATATAGAGTTCTATAGTCATGTTAGCTGGCTTAGTGAGGACATATAGTATTTTGGATGTATTTCTCGGTATGGAATTTAAGGTTTTCGCGGCCAAGCATGCGACGATGCAAAAATTTTAAATACCATGATTCTAGAGGTATGTACCTTAGTCGAGGACTCTATGATTATCGTAGCCTTGTTCACTAGCATGACGAAGATTTTGAGTATCATAATTTGGACATACGCATATGATTATCGAACTGTATGGTTTTGAGACTTTGATTGTTGGGTGTTTGACTTAGAAGGAGTACTAGCATCTTAATTTCGAGGACGAAATTCTTCTAAGAAGGGTAGACTTGTAACGCCCACTTTCAAATGAGGGTAATTTTGAAATTTTGTAATTATAATCATTTAATAATATTGTTTAAACCATGTTATGATTTTTGGTAATTTTTAATCAATTTATAACTATTTAATTCTATAACTTGTGATTTTGATATTTTGCTAGTGTAACCCTAGAGACTGCATGACCTAGAGACTAACCTTGACCATGGGGACCTAACCATGTGATTAGGATGACTAATTTCAACTTTTTAGCCTAAGGGTATTTGGTTATTTTTGACTTATTAATGAAATGAATTTTGATTAATTAATTATGTGTTAATCTATTTGTTAAGCCTTAACCTAGAAGTTGCCCTAACCTAGATATTAGTCATAAGCCTAGATATTAAATTAGAAACTTCCATCATGACAAGGTTAGTAATATCTAGATATCATGTTAGTAGGATATTTTGGTTAGATATTAATAAAGGTAAACCCTAGTTTTGTTTCTAGCCTTTGATTGAGCTTGATTTGCATGAAAGAACCTTAGCCACACATCTAGCTATTGCCAAATCCTAATTCCTACTTAGATGGCCAGCCACAACATAGAAATCCTCCTATAAGTATCAACCTATATTGTTCTTGCCTCTTTTTAAATACCTACAAGAAACCCTAATTAGTTATTCCCCAAACCTTCACCAATTCTTCATTTCTCATCCAAATTGGACCAAATCAATTATGTTGGACTCCCCTACAGTAGAGGATACCAATAGAGGGTAGCTAGCAAGGATTTGGAGGTTAGAGATCATTGCATGTTGGAGAGGGAATCTCATTCAAAAGGCTATTTCTTGAGGTTTCACCCTCAATAGGTAAAACCTATAAAACACATTCAAATTCTCAATATCTTTCCATAGTTGCATTCATTTAGGTATACTCGCGTTGTCCCTCAAGTTTGGTAGCAATCCATGTCCATTTGTTGTGCGTATCGGATACGTATTAGAGTGTGTGTGTGCATGTGTTTGGTGAAATATTACATTGAAATGAATTTCTGTAAATTACAAAACTAATTAAATTAAATTGTAGATATATATGTGTAGAGTAATTTTTATGAAGGATGAGCCAATTTTTTTGTCGTGTCCGTGTCCAAAATAGCCAAGGACATGCAGCACGAGCCCCCGCACGGTTGTCCTGCTACCCATCCCTGTTTGAGGACACGACATGCCACGTGGACAATTGCCACTTGACACAGAGATGGGGGTGACCCCTGACAAGCCCCCCTCGAGTTTTATGGCATCTTGTGTCATGTCGAACACGAAATCGAGCTTGCACGGGTTCGCACAGACACTGTGCGCACGGTTCAATCACGTCTGATACGCGTCTCGTACGACACGTAGACACATCGTGGTCGTGTTTCAGGGTATCGACCCTCTAACCCTAGTCCCCCTCGACCACTGTGCATGAGCACGACCCTTCTCATGCTGTGTGTCGAGCCCAGTCGAGCTCGACACGGCCGTACGAGGTCATTCTTTAACAGTTCTCTGTTCACTTTGCATTTTTATTTTGGACACGATTGTGTCCACTTCTTGGACACGTATGGGGTTGTTAGGAAACTTTATGGACACCATGTGGACACGCACACTCATACCTAGGCACTGTGACACTAGGCCCTAGTTGTGATTTAGTGCTTTGTGTATTGATTTAGGATTTTAGTTATGAGATGTGTGGGTTTTCCAATCCAGGTTGATAACTGATATTATTTTAGTTGGGTATTGCCTAGGGTTCCAGTTTAGAGAGTGGTGGGTGTTTAAACTTGAGTATACTGTGATTGTAGGCATTTTTTCTTTAGGCTATTTCATTGAAGTTTAGGATTTACTCTTGGTTTGGATTTGGTTCAGAGGTTTTAGCCATGGGTTTTGAGTGATGTATCTTACCTGTTCTTGTATATCCCCTGCAAACCATTACACTAATTACACTTAAGCATATCCCACACTCTAAAGGTCATGCCCTACATTACATATCCTACAGGCACTTCAAGTAGCCACTGCATGCCATGTTACATTGCATTAACTGAACATGTATTTGCTATCACTACACCTTTCACACTATACTGCAGTCTTGTTCTGCCCAATTTGGTATACTGCCTATACTGACCTATATGTGGAGATATTACTAACAGATTTGGATATGTTATTATGCTAGGATTTTGTGAGTAGGGTGCTAAAGTTAGTGTCAGTAGAGGCCTGTAGTGAATTAGGATATTATTGTTATTATCCTAGAAAGAAATAGGGTGTACTAGTGAAGAGTAGAGGGTTTGGTTTTGACAGTGTTTGTATAGGCATACCGGTTAGATAAGGGTGGGTGTTTGAGGAAAACTTGGGCAGAGTATTGATGCAGCCTTGGTTGTAGGCATATCAGCAATTAGGAGAGAGAAGCGTTTTCCTGCACTGCGAGTGCAGGTAAGGGTCTGCAATATCAGGGGAGCCAAACCCCCTTGCTGCCCTGTTAACGAGAGTGAATTTCTTTCCAGTTTGCGTGTCCAGACATGGTTAGGTTCAGTTATATATATGAGGTTACGTTGAGGGTAATATGTAATGTTACGAGGGTTATCTTAGAGTATGGGTATTGGTTGATAGAGGTTATAATTGTATATATATATATATATATATATATATATATACTATGGGTTTGAAGTTGAGGACTTAGGAATGGTAGAGTATGTATGTATATGTATATGTATATATATGAATGTTAGTATGTATATATGACATAATATGGTATGTTGTATTTGACTTGGAGGTATATATTCATGCATTAGATAATATATATGGATGTGGGATACATAGTTATGATTGCTTATATGATATTTTCATGAGTGTTTGATATCTATAAATGGTTTTGGTATAGTAGCTTGGCTAGGCCTAGAGTTCACTAAACCTAGGCTAGACTTGGACTAGTTGACCATAGTTGACCAGATTGACTAGTTTGACTGTAGAGTTGACTTTAACCCAGAATGACCAACCCAGACTAGTTGACCATGGTTGACCAAACCCTAACTAGTTTGACCTAGTTTGACTAGAGTTGACCTAGTTTGACTTTAGAGTTGACCAGAGTTGACCAAGAGTTGAATTTGGCCCGGATTGACCTAGAATCATATAGATGCATTGTAGACTTCATTTATAACCCCTTTGTATACATCATGACATGTGTTGCTCTAAATAGGAGTCAGATACCTTGATTCGGACAGTATATTCTCACAGACATTCAGATTGAAGGCGAGTACATTCTCTGATCGTTTCATACTAGTCAGGATTTATATTCTTGCTCTAGATTACTTTACTTGATGCTGTCACATTATCATCACGGATTGGTACTTTATGGATCTTTTCATAGGTTGTTATCCCCCATAGCGGGCGTATCAGATATTTTATGTCATGTGTTTCATGTACATCATATATTCTTTGCTCTTGCATTATTCATGTATTCTCATGTTCTCTCATGTGCTTTCATGTACGCTCATGTACTTTCTTGTGCTCTCATGTACGTATATGTTTTCTCATGTGCTTCATGTGTAACCAAACCATCATGTTCGTAACGTAACTTGACTGGATCCTTGTGTATTGATTGTGGGTAGGGGTGAGTATAAATGGTCATGTGATTTAGCCATAATGTTCACTCTGTTACTTTTCATATGTTTATCATGTACAACACAGCCTTCTTGGCTAGTGTCTCTCATGTACACCCATGTTATATCATGTTCAACCCAAGCCAATTACATGCCATCTCGTACTCTAAATTACTAGTCACTTACAGTTCTTACTTATCATGTATATATTTTTCAGTTATCAAATATCACTCCTGTTTTCATATCCATCTTCTTACATTGTTTCATGTATCTTACCCTATTGCTTGCTTTATATTTTCTGCCATGATATGAACTGCGTGAGTTGTATTTTGGTCGTTCCTGTCCTGACTGGACCTGTTGAAAATATTACAGAGGATGAGGAGGCGTTCTATCCTACCTACTATAGAGCAGGCTTAGAAGACACTTGCAACCTAGACCCCCAGGAGGTTCAGACAGCTGCTGAGAATCCTACCATTGCCTAGATTAGATAGTTATACTGTTATTTCCTTTCTTCATGTCATTTGTTGTTTATGGTTTCAGAGTTGTATTATATTTGAGATGTTGAGTCTTGTGGTTGTTAACTTGGATTTATTTCTATTCCTGTTTGTACCTCGTTTTGAGGATTTTATTATCTATCATATCGTGCTATTTTCCAACTTTAGACTTGTGATTGAGTTGTACCTTATGTGATTTGGCCTCCGTTTGGAGAGTACATCATAATGTGGATAGTTAAGATGATGACCTAGAACATCGTTCTACCGCCAATACTGCGGCGTAGGCTGGACGTACCCACTTCTCGTGCCCCTACACTGGGTACGGGTCGTGACAGGTTTTTAGTGGTGGCCCATGCAGGTCCTGAAAGTCGCCGTTAGTGCAATTTTGTAGTGGTACTCGAACTAGAGTGTCACTACAGCCTGTGGTAGGATATATGATATAAGTTTTGAGATACTTAATCACATCTAGGAAAAATAAACTCTTATCTAAATTCCTGCCTTCTAAAATTCTTGTTTAAAATTACTTCTCTTTGAAGTAAACTGTCCTCCTTTGATTATATCACTTCCTTCTCAGTATTGATTTCCTTATTTGATTTGTCTTCAGGATGGTTATGGAGACACGATCTTATCGTCCCGGCCTGGAGGATACTACCGAGAGGTCTGCTACCTCTCATCCGGCTCATCAGATTCCTGAGACCGCAGCTCTCCTTATTCCTCCACCTGTTCGGAGGCCTTCCTCCGTCATTCCAGATATGTTTCAACAGCAGCCGCCTTCGGGATGGGTTGATGCAGCACAGCTGTTCGCCTTCTTTCAGAGGATGGTTGAGGCCCAGCAGCAGCATTCCGTTCATTTTCAGCAGGGCATAGAGAATGCCCATCAGCTTGCCCTGACGACGGTAGAGAGAGTCATTACGCAGCCCCAGGCAGGCCAGATGCAGCAGTATCAGCCGAGGACACCAGAGATCCAAGAGTTCCAAAAGATGTGCCCGTAGGACTTCCGTGACACAGAGGGCATCATATATGCTGACGATTGGATAGAGCATATCGAGGAGATATTCCTATTGGCGTAGATACCAGACGGGTTACAGATCGAGGCTGTGGGCAGTCAGATAAAGGATTTGGCCCGTACATGGTACCAGACAGACCCCTGAGTGGGCACTGAGGGTCAGACTTGGGCAGCCTTTAATAAACCATTCATGATGAAATTCTTTCCAAATACAACACTCGGTGCCTTGGAGGCGCAGTTCGAGAGTTTGGTTTAGGGGAACTAGACCGTTGAGGAGTATGCCGGAGAGTTCTGCCGTCTCGTGGAGGATCTTACTGATGCCGTTAAGGTGAGGAGGTTCCGTAGCGGCTTGATCAAGGAGATCAAGTCGCTTACCAAGAGCGGTTGCGATGTCTCTTTCGAGCAGATTCTGATAGGAGCCATGGCAGCGGAGAACAAACTTGAACTGATGGAGAAGAGGACATGAGATGCTCGTGGAGCTAGTGGCAGTACAGGCCTAGCCAAGAGGCCTCACATACAGATTCAACAACTATATCAGCAGCCAAGGTCCACTTTCAACAGCAGCAGTTTTAGGGCCGTGTACCTTTTCAGCAGATGCAGCAGCAGCAGAGGCAGCAGCAGGCCGCTAGTCAATAGGATTTTATCCTTTGTCCTTTCTGTAATAAACTAGGGCACGATTGGAGCAAATGTCGGATGAGGCTAGGCAAGTGCCTACTCTGCGGAGCATCAGATCATCAGTTGAGAGAGTGTCCTAAGTCTTCGGGATGGACAACTCAGGAGCAGGAGCTAAGGCTCCGGTGGGCCAGCAACAGGCCAGAGGAGGCCAGCAAGGGCGAGCTTACGCATAATAGTTTAGGATGTTCGGGCAATAGGAGAGCTTGTTGCAGGTTCCGTTCTTCTTGATTCCATTTTCGCCTTTGCCTTCTTATAACTGTCTTGAAATTCAATTCCATATGTTTCTTGTTTGTTGATAAGTTTTGATCTGCTATTTCATTGTGATTTAATTTTCTTCTGAGATAAGTCGTATGGGCTAGGTCGCCTAAGATATGAGATCTAGAGTCTTCTATAGTCATGTTAGCTGGCATAGTGAGAACATATAGTCTGGTTTTGGATGTATTTCTCGGGTATAGGAATTTAAGGTTTTCGCGGCCAAGCATGCGGCGATGCAAAAATTTTAAATACTATGATTCTAGAGGTATGTACCTTAGTCGAGGACTATGTGATTATTGTAGCCTTGATTACTAGCATGACGAAGATTTTGAGTATCATGATTTTGGACAGACGTATATGATTATCGAACTGTGTGGTTTTGAGACTTTGATTGTTGGGGTGTTTGACTTAGAAGGAGTACTAGCATCTTAATTTCGATGACAAAATTCTTCTAAGGAGGGTAGACTTGTAACGCCCACATTCAAATAAGAGTAATTTTAAAATTTTATAATTATAATCATTTAATAATGATATTTAAACCATGTTATAATTTTTCATGATTTTTAATCAATTTATAACTATTTAAATCTATAACTTGTGATTTTGATATTTTGCTAGTATAACCCTAGAGAGTGCATGACCTAGAGCCTAACCTTGACCACGGGGACCTATCCATATGATTAGGATGACTAATTGTAACTTTTTAGCCTAAGGGTATTTTGGTCATTTTTGACTTATTAATGAAAATGAATTTTGATTGATTAATTATGTGCTAATCTATTTGTTAAGCCTTAGCCTAGAAGTTGCCCTAACCTAGATATTAGTCATGAGCCTAGATATTAAATTAGAAACTTCCATCATGACAAGGTTAGTAATATCTAGATATTATGTTAGTAGGATATTTTGGTTAGATATTAATAAAGGTAAACCGTAGTTTTGTTTCTAGCCTTTGATTGAGCTTGATTTGCATGGAAAGAACCTTAGCCACACATCTAGCTATTGCCAAACCCTAATTCCTACTTAGATGGTCAACCACAACCTAGAAATCCCCCTATAAGTATCAACCTATATTGTTCTTGCCTCTTTTAATACCTACAAGAAATCCTAATTAGTTCTTCCCCAAACCTTCACCAATTCTTCATTTCTCCTCCAAATTGGACCAAATCAATTGTGTTGGACTCTCCTACAGTAGAGGATACCAATAGTGGGCAGCTACCAAGGATTTGGAAGCTAGAGACCATTGCAAGTTGGAGAGGGACTCTAATTCAAAAGACTATTTCTTGAGGTTTCACCCTCAATAGGTAAAACCTATCAAACACATTCAAATTCCCAATTTCTTTCCATAGTTGCATTCATTTTGATATACCCTAGCTGTCCCTCAAGTTTGATAGGAATCCGTGTCTATTTGTTGTGCGTATCGGACACGTATCGGAGTGTGTGTGCATGTGTTTGGTGAAATGTCACATTAAAATGAATTTCTATAAATTACAAAACTAATTAAATGAAATTGTAGATCTATATGTGTAGGGTAATTTTCATAAAGACTGAGCCCATTTTTGTGTCATGTCTGTGTCCAAAATGGCTACGAACACGCAGCATGAGCCCCCGTACGGTTGCCCTGCTACCCGACCCTATTTACGCAAATGACACGTCACGTGCCACTTGACACAAAGGTTGGGGTGACCACTGACATGCCCCATCAAGTTTCATGGTGTCTTGTGTCATGTCAGACACAAAATTAAGGTCACACGGGTTCGCACAGACACTGTGTGCACGGTTCAGTCGCGTCTGATACGCGTCTCGTACGACACGTGGCACATCGTGGTCGTGTTTCAGGGTGTCGACCCTCTAACCGTAGTCCCCCTTGACCACTGTGCATGAGCACAACCCTTCTCGTGCTGTGTGTCGAGCCCAGTCGAGCTCGACACGGCCGTACGCGGTTATTCTTTAACAGTTCTCTGCTCACTTTGCATTTCTGTTTTGGACACGATTGTGTCCACTTTGTGGACACGTCTGGGGTTGTTAGGACACTTCATGGACACCATGTGGACACGCACACTCATACATAGGCACTGTGACATTCGACCCTAGTTGAGATTTAGGGCTTTGTGTATTGATTTAGGGTTTCAGTTATGAGATGTACGGGTTTTCCAATCCAGGTTGATAACTGATACTGTTTTCAGTTGGGTATTATCTAGGGTTCCAATTTAGAGAGTGGTGGGTGTTTATACATAAGTATACTATGACTATAGGCATTTTGTCTTTAGGCTATTTTATTGGAGTTTAGGATTTACTCCAGGTTTGAATTTGGTTCAGAGGTTTTAGCCATGGGTTTTGAGTGATGTATCTTACATGTTCTTGTATATCCCCTGCAAACCATTACACTAATTACACTTAAGCATATCCCACACTCTAAAGGTCATGCCCTACATTACATATCCTACATGCACTTCAAGTAGCCACTGCATGCCATGTTACATTGCATTAACTGAACCTGCATTTGCTATCACTACACCTTTCACACTATATTACAGTATTGTTCTGCCCAATTTGGTATACTGCCTATACTGACCTGTATGTGGAGATATTACTAACATATTTGGATATGTTATTATGCTAAGATTTTGTGAGTAGGGTGTTAAAGTTAGTATCAGTATAGGCCTGTAGTGAATTAGGATATTATTGTTATTATCCTAGGAAGAAATGGGGTGTACTAGTGAAGAGTAGAGGGTTTGGTTTTGAGAGTGTTTGTATAGGCACACAGGTTAGATAAGGGTGGGTGTTTGAGGGAAGCTTGGACAGAGTATTGATGCAGCCTTGGTTGTAGGCATATCAGCAATTGAGAGAGGTAAGAGTTTTCCTGCACTGCAAGTGCAGGTAAGGGCCTGCAGTAGCAGGGGAGCCAAACTCCCTTGCTTCCCTGTTAATGAGAGTGAATTTATTTCCAGTTTGAGTGTCCAGACATGGTTAGGTTCAGTTATATATATATGAGGTTACATTGAGGGTAATATGTAAGGTTACAAGGGTTATCTTAGAGTATGGGTATTGGTTGATAGAGGTTATAATTGTATATATGTATACTATGGGTTTGAAGTTGAGGACCTTGGAATGGTAGAGTATGTATGTATATGTATATGTATTTATATGAATGTTAGTATGTATATATGACATGATATGGTATATTGCATTTGTCTTGTAGGTATGTATTCATGCATTAGATAATATATATGGATGTGGGATACATAGTTATGATTGTATATATGATATTTACATGAATGTTTGATATCTATAAATGGTTTTGGTATAGGAGCTTGGCTAGGCCTAGAGTTAACTAAACCTAGACTAGACTTGGACTAGTTGACCATAGTTGACCAGATTGACTAGCTTGACTGTAGAGTTGACTTTGACCCATAATGACCTAGAAATAACCAACCCAGACTAGTTGACCATGGTTGACTAAACCCTAACTAGTTTGACCTAGTTTGACTAGAGTTGACCTAGTTTGACTTTAGAGTTGACCAGAGTTGACCAAGAGTTGACTTTAGCACGGATTGACCTAGAATCAAGTAGATGCATTGTACACTTCATTTATAACCCCTTTGTATACATCATGACTTGTGTTGCTTAAAATAGGAGTTAGATACCTCGATCCGGACAGTATATTCTCACAAATATTCAGATCGCAGGCGAGTACATTCTCTGATTGTTTCATATTTGTCACAATTTATATTCTTGTTCTAGATTACTTTACTTGATGCTGTCATGTTATCATCCCGGATTGGTACTTTATAGATCTTTTCATGGGATGTTATCTCCCTTAGCGGGCGCATCAAATATTTATGTCATGTGTTTCATGTACATCATGTATTCCTTGCTCTTGCGTTATTCATGTATTCTCATGTTCTTTCATGTACGCTCATGTACTTTCATGTGCTCTCATGTACGTTCATGTTTTCTCTTATGCTTCATATGTAACCAAACCATCATGTTCGTAACGTAACTTGACTGGATTATTGTGTATTGATTGTGGGTAGTGGTGAGTATAAATGGTCATGTGATTTAGCGATCATATTCATTCTGTTAATTTTCATGTGTTTATCATGTACAACACAGCCTTCTTGGCTAGTGTCCCACATGTACACCCATGTTATATCATGTTCAACCCAAGCCAATTACATGCCATCTCGTACTCTAAATCACTAGTCACTTACAGTTCTTACTTATCATGTATATATTTTTCAGTTATCAAATATCTCTTCTGTTTTCATGTACATCTTTTTACAGCATTTTACGTATCTTACTCTACTGCTTGCTTTACATTTCCTGCCATGATATGAACTGCATGAGATGTATTGTGCTTGTTCCTGTCCTGACTGGACTTGTTATAAATATTACAGAGGATGAGGAGGCGTTCTACCCTACCTACTACGGAGCAGGCTCAGATGACACTTGCAACCTGGACTCCTAGGAGGTTCAGGCAGCTGTTGAGGATCCTACCATTGCCTAGAGTAGATAGTTAGACAGTTATTTCCTTTCTTCATGTCATTTGTTGTTTATGGTTTCAGAGTTGTATTATATTTGAGATATTGAGACTTGTGGTTATTAACTTGGATTTATATCTCTTCCTGTTTGTACCTTATTTTGAGGATTTCATTATCTATGATATCGTTCTATTTCCCATCTTTAGACTTGCGATTGAGTTGTAACTTATGTGATTTGGCCTTCGTTTGGAGAGTATATCATAATGTGGCTAGTTGAGATCATGACCTAGAACAGCGTTCTACTGCTGACAATGTGGCGTAGGCTGGACGTACCCACTTTTTATGTCCCTACACTAGGTGCGGGTCGTGACAACCCTAGAGACTACTTGACCTAGAGCCTAATCATGTGATTAGGGTAATTTATTTCTACATTTTTGCCTAAGGGTATTTTGGTCATTTTTGACTTTAAATGAAAAAATAAATTTTTATTGATTATTATGGTGCTAATCCTTTTATTAGAGACTAACCTAGTTTTTACCTAACCTAGATGTTAGTGATGGTCATGGATGCTTAGTTAGATGTTTAGAAACTTAATAACTAAGTTAGAGAATATCTAGATATTTGTAAGATAGATATTTTATTAGCTTTAGCCTAGGATTAGCTTGGGCCTTAAGTTGAGACTTAGAATTGATTGTTAGAGAGCCCATAGCCTTTCTCTATGCCCAAACCCTAACCCTAACCATGCTATGGCAGCCATATGGAGACCCCAACGCCCATATATAATGCCTCTTAATTCTCACTTGCCTCTTTTAGAAATCCCCTTTAGAAACCCTAATAGTTTTTCTCTAAATCATCAAATCTCCCCATTCCTCCACCAAATTGATCCCACTCACTTGTATTGGAGGTCATTTCTGGAGTAGAGGTTGAAGGGAGCTTGCTTGCTAGGTTTGGAGCTCACTTGGCCATTGGAGGAAGACTTCTCATTTTGGGGCTTTTCGATTGAATCTCTCCCAATAGGTAAATGCCCTAAATCCTATTTAATTTCTATTTTCTTTCCATAGATGCATCCATCTGGGTGTTCCCTAGTTGTAGGTGAAGTTTGGTAGGAAGTAGAATTAGCTTGGTGTCTGTATCGGACACGTATCAGTATCCTTGCTTATGTGTTTGACGAAATGCCTCAAAGAGGTTTTTATTCATATTTTTGAAATGTATTTGAACAGATTTTTAGGTGTATATGTGACATTTGATTTCATGTTGGACTGAATTGGAAATCGACCTCGTGTCGTGTCCAAATGAGGGCAGGACAGACCATACGACCATGCGGTATGTGTCCTGCTACTCAAGTAGGATTTCTCTGTATCCGTGTCACTTGGACACGTGATACTTCACTACAAAAATACACTCATTTAGCGATGGTTTTGTAGCGACAGACTTTTTCTGTCGGTATTAGCGACGGTTTCGTGGCCGCTCAGCGACTGATTTCCGACAACAAGCCTTTGCCATTTTTATTTTAATTTTAGGGGGAGGAAAGGTCGCAAATCCGTCGCTAGACTGTCGGTGTTATAGCGACGGATTTACCGTCGTCGCTACACAGTCGATTATTTGGCAGGAATTGTGTAGAAAATTGGCGGGACATATTTGCGACGACTTAGCGACGAATATTCAGTCGGCACTTACCAAAATAGGCGACTGCTGGGCGACGGTCTTTTAACCGTCGCTAGTCCGTCGCTATATAAACGTCCCAGACTTTAAATGAAACGGCGGGGGGAACTTTTTGCATTCCCCCCAAATTCACTCTCTCTCCCTCTCTCTCTCTCTCTCTCTCTCTCTCTCTCCTCTCTCGCCGGTGTCGGCTTCGGTGATCGGCGTCGGTGTCATCGTCGGCGTCGGCGTCCTCTCCCCTCTCTCTCTCGAAGGTAACCCCCCCTTTCTCTCTCTCTCTCTCTCTCTCGCGGTATAGGGACTGGGCGACGCGCTTGGGGCTGGGCCGTCCGGGGCTTGGCGGCTGGCTTGGGTCGGGGGCTGGGCGGTGGGCTTGGGACGGGGACGTCGGGGGCTGGGCGGCGGGCTTGGGGTTGGGGCGTCGGGGGCTGGGCGGGGGCGTCGGGGTCTGGGAGGCGGGCTTGGGGTTGGGGCGTCGGGGGCTGGGCGGCTGGCTTGGGTCGGGGTCTGGGCGGTGGGCTTGGGGCGGGGGCGTCGGGGTCTGGGAGGCGGGCTTGGGGTTGGGGCGTCGGGGTCTGGGCGGCTTGCTTGGGTCGGGGGCTGGGCGGTGGGCTTGGGGCGGGGGCGTCGGGGGCTGGGCGGCTTGCTTGGGCCGGGGTCTGGGCGGTGGGCTTGGGGCGGGGCCATCGGGGTCTGGGAGGCGGGCTTGGGGTTGGGGCGTCGGGGACTGGGCGGCTGGCTTGGGGCGGGGGCTGGGCGGTGGGCTTGGGGCGGCGGGGGCTGGGCAGGGGCTGGGCGGCTGGCTTGGGGCGGGGGCGTCGGGGGCTGGGCGGCTGGCTTGGGGCGGGGGCTGGGCGGTAGGCTTGGGGCGGCGGCGTCGGGGGCTGGACGGCTGGCTTGGGGCGGCGGCGTCGGGGGCTGGGTGGCTGGCTTGGGTCGGGGGCTGGGCGGTGGGCTTGGGGCGGCGGCTTCGGGGGCTGGGCGGCTGGCTTGGGGCGGGTGCGTCGGGGCTATTTGCAACTGACGCACACCCATAAGCACTCTTCATATATATATGCAACCGAACTACTGGGCGGCGGGCTTGGGGCGGCGGGCTTTGGTCGGGGGCGGCGGGTGGCTTTGCTTCTCAAATTCATCTGAGTTTATATATTGGCTAAATAATGTGTTATCCATATTGGGTGTTCCATTAGTTTGGTGGTGTTTGGATTAGTAAATGTGAATATATATGGGGTTTGGATTCATGGTGTATATATATGTTCACTGTCTCAAGGACAGTACGAGTTCTATCAGTTGTGTGCTTCTGTATAGATGTATATATCTATACATCTAGCTGTGATATACATATGTGTATGTGACAATCTCAGTTAGCGACGGACTAGTTACCGGTTAGCGACGGATATTTCCAGCTCCATTAATTGCATTAATCTACGGTACGACATGGTCATCAGGACATTGTCCCTGCAGCCATTCGACTGGCGAGGCAGAAACTATGTTGTCGTAGATAAAGTTGCCTGTCCTCCGACCCTCATCCCTCGGCAATGATGATACGACAACCTATCACTATATCTTATATAGTAGTAGATGATGTCTTAGTATTACATTAGTGAGTTCATCTTGATTCTGTTACGTACGTCCTTCAGATACTAGATACGATAAGGTTAACATATACTACACGATATGTATACAGAATATAGATGATTCACACTAATGTATGCTAGAATGAATCTTGGGTTGTGTTCTGAGCCATCCGTTCTCACACTTAAAACACATAGGAATTAGTAGTGTGACAGCGCCGGAGAGAGTGAGAGCGCCGGAGGGGGGGAAGGAGAGAGAGAGAGTAAAATGGTACGACATGGTGAAGTAGTACTGTATTTTGGCTCCAGTTCCAGCTCCATTTGATCTACGGTACGACATGGTGATCAGGACATAGTACCTGCAGCCATTCGACTGGCGAGGCAGAAACTATGTAGCCGTAGATAAAGTTGACTGTCTTCCGACCCTCATCCCTCGGCAATGATGATACGACAACCTATCACTATATCTTATATAGTAGTAGATGATGTCTTAGTATTACATTATGTGAGTTCATCTTGATTCTGGTACATTCTTCAGATACTAGATACGATAAGAACATATACTACACCATATGTACAGAACATAGATGATTCACACTAATGTATGCTTGAATGAATCTTGGGTTGTCTTCTGAGCCATCCGTTCTCACACTTGGCAAAAAATCGAATTTTTTATACTTTATCGGCTTTCGAAAATGTACTCAAATTACATGATGGTTCCTTTAGTTAGCTTGCTTATGTTACAATTATATTATTTGTGACTATCGATCTTACCAGATGGCACCCATGACCCGAGGAGCGGCACGTCGTTTGAGGAAAACAGTGAATGCTGAGGTGGCTCCTCCTACAGTTAAGGAGGAAGTGGCACCGGTTGCTAGT
This sequence comes from Iris pallida, assembly GCA_029216955.1. Classification (NCBI taxonomy): domain Eukaryota; kingdom Viridiplantae; phylum Streptophyta; class Magnoliopsida; order Asparagales; family Iridaceae; genus Iris; species Iris pallida. The sequence continues at coordinate 15,317 of JANAVB010018948.1, forward strand.
GAGACCCGGAGTTCTATTCATCCAGCACCGGTAGCTAGTGAGATCGAGAGGACTCTTCATACAGTCCTTGCAAGGGACGACAGCTCTCCTCGTGCCAAAAATCTCACTTTTTCGAGGTGGTTGCGTGAACGTATCACTGAGCGTTTGCGTGAGTAGCGTGGTTCTCATTAGCTATTAGTACTTATTTGTATTGGACTATTTGTATTGAGTTATTTTTGTATTAGACTATTTGTATTGGACTACATATATGAACTAGAACTGTGTCAATCCCTGGATTGTATTGGACTATGACATGGTGATCAGGACATATATAGTCCCTGTAGCCATTCGACTGGCGAGGCAGAAACTATATATCCGTAGATAAAGTTGACTGTTCTCCGACCCTCATCCCTCGACAGTGATGATACGACAACCTATCACTAGAGGATACTCTGAGAGATCCATCTGTGTAGGACATATACTCTGAGATATCACCTTTACAAGAATGATATCAGTAGTGGGATCGAGTGTTGGAGGAGATACTATCAGAGTATACGTCCTACTCAGATGGGTCTCTCACCGTTAATATTTTTTCTGACAGCATGGTGGATGTGCTCCGTCAACAGATTCTTTCTTCGAGCCAAAACTTTGCCCCGGAGCTCAAGTGAATATCCTTCGTGTAGAGCTCGAGTGAGAGGTTCCTGACAGCATGGTGGCCTCCTTTGTCAAAGTATCCGTGCTCATCCAACATTGGTTATGGGACGAACACGGATACTTTAACAAAGGAGACCACCATGCTGTCAGAAACCTCTCACTCGAGCTCTACACCAAGGATGTCCACTTGAGCTCCGGGACAAAGTTTTGGCTCGGAGCAAGAATATGTAGACGAAGCACATCCACCATGCTGTCAGGAAAAAATAGTAACGGTGAGAGACCCATCTGAGTAGGACGTATACTCTGATAGTATCTCCTCCAACACTCGATCCCACTACAGATATCATTCTTGTAAAGGTGATATCTCAGAGTATACGTCCTACACAGATGGATCTCTCAGAGTATTCTCTCCGGTTGGGTTGTGTTCTGAGCCATCCGTTCTCACAGAGGGTCCTATTTTGGATTCTATATTTTGTATTTTGGTTTCTGTATTTTGTATTTTGGTTTCTGTATTTTGTATTTTGGTTTCTATATTTTGTATTTTGGTTTCTGTATTTTGGCTCCAGCTCCATTTGCATTAATCTACGGTACGACATGGTGATCAAGACATAGTCCCCTGCAGCCATTCGACTGGCGAAGCAGAAACTATGTAGCCGTAGATACGATAATTGGTGTGCATTAAATTCGTATGTGCATATTTGGTCTATGTGATTCTTGGATAATTGGTGTGCATTATATATTGGTTGGTTTATGCATATTTTTGTGAACAGGGAAAGTGCTGCAATTTTTTTTTTCAAAAAAATTCTCAGTTACCGACAGACTATTGACCGGTTAGCGACGGATATTTCTAGCTCCATTTGCATTAGTCTACGGTACGCCATGGTGATCAGGACATAGTCCCTGCAGCCATTCGACTGGCGAGGCAGAAACTATGCAAGTAGCCTTAGATAAAGTTGACTGTCCTCCGACCCTCATCCCTCGGCAATGATGATACGACACCTATCACTATATCTTATATAGTAGTAGATAATGTCTTAGTATTACATTAGTGAGTTCATCTTGATTCTGTAACATCCTTCAGATACTAGATACGATAAGAACATATACTACACCATATGTACAGAACATAGATGATTCATACTAATGTATGCTAGAATGAATCTTGGCTTGTGTTCTGAGCCATCCATTCTGATCAAGCATCTTCCTTCTCCTCTCCTCCACCATGGCTCTGAACAAATCTGCTCCTCCCTCTACTTTCCTTCTTCTTATTTGACTCTCTCAGCCACATATGACATCCAGCTCAAGTGTAGAGTCGGGGGAGAAGAAGTGGACAGGAAGAGGAGGGGGGAAGCAGCACAGCCGGCGGCATGATCCGGAGGAAGTACAGAGGTTTTCTTCAACAGCCGTAGGAGAACTATAAGGATATATCTTTTCACAACATGTCATCTTGTCAAAGACCCTTCATGTGAATATCATGTTACCGCGGTGTCAAAATACACGGCTTAGAAAATTATGACATGTTAGTCTTCCGACACCGCGGTAACATGATTGTCACATTAAGGGTCTTTGACAAGGTGATATGTTGTGAAAAGATATATCCTTATAGTTCTCCTACGTCTGTTGAAGAAAACCTCTGTACTTTCTCCGTGTCATGTCGCCGGCTGTGCTGCTTCCCCCTCCTCTTTCTGCCCACTTCTTCTCCCCCGACTCTACACTTGAGCTGGATGTCATATGTTGCAGTGAGAGTCAAATAAGAAGAAGGGAAGTAGAGGGAGGAACAGATTTGTTCAGAGCCATGGTGGAGTTGAGGAGAAGGAAGATGCTTGATCAGAACGGATGGCTCAGAACACAAGCCAAGATTCATTCTAGCATACATTAGTGTGAATCATCTATGTTCTATACATATGGTGTAGTATATGTTCTTATCGTATCTAGTATCTGAAGGACGTAACAGAATCAAGATGAATCACTAATGTATGCTAGAATGAATCTCGGGTTGTGTTCTGAGCCATTCGTTCCGATACTTGCCAATTAAGCCATTCGACTGGCGAGGCAGAAACTATAAGGCTACTTGCATGTTCTTCCAACTTTAAATTACAAAATTACTATATTAGGTTAAATAAATCACTAACCTCATCACGGTGAGTCTTGGTGTAGCACTCAAATGTAGGGCACCTGTAATCTATGTGAGTTCATCTTGATTCTGTTACATCCTTCAGATACTAGATACGATAAGAACATATACTATACTATATGTACAGAACGTAGATGATTCACACTAATGTATGCTAGAATAAATTTTGGATTGTGTTCTGAGCCATTCGTTCCCATACTTGGCAATTAAGCATGTGAAATAGAACTGATTATGTTTAGTTTGTCTTACGATACAGATTTTTACATCCAAATTGAAATGGATCGTTACTTCGTTATTCGTACATGGATGTACTAGCGGATCAACCTCCTGGACCGTAGGTACTTATAAGTATTGACCGTGTCGGATTAGTATCGATCTATCGTTTGGTATGGACTGTATCGGTTGGTATTGGTCTTAGCGAATTGGTATCGTCCTATCCGATATGTATCGGCCATATAGCCATTAAGTCATATTGGCCTTATCGATTTGGTATCGGTCATATCCGATAGGTATCGGCCATGTTGGATTATTATATACCATTTCGGATTAGTATCGTGGAAGGTTTAGTAACAACTGTATTTGGATTTCTCTCTTCTAGAGCTAGATTACCATTGCAAGAGTGTCACGAGAGCGTAGATGGCCAGTTACAGAAAATACATACTTCCTTTTCAATCTCGCTTTTCTTGATGGAAAAGGAAGTATGTATGTTACTGTAACTGGCCAATCACGATCTGGTGATTCTCTTGCAATGGTATTCTAGCTCGAGAAGAGAGAAATCCAAGTACAGTTGTTACTAAACCTTCCGTGATACTAATCCGAAATAGTCTATACTAATCCAACACGGCCGATACCTATCGGATATGACCGATACCAAATCGATAAGACCAATATGAATCCTAGCTATTCGGCCGATACATGTACATATCGGATATAGGACGATACCAATTTGTTAAGGCCAATACCAATATGATACGTGCTATACCAAACCGATAGACCGATACTAATCTGATACACTAGATACTAAGTACATCTGGCCTATACCAGCGGATCCACAAATTACTGCACGATAGGCCCAACGACTCCAGTTACATCCGGTTATTGGTGAGTACATGATTACATAGTAATTCTGTTAGTCTTGTGATACAGATTTTTACTCTCTCATGCTACCAACGTCATAACTTTTCCAGTGCTGCTCCCTCTAATGATGATGAATGCAAAAAACAACGTTACAACTTTTATAACTTGAGTAAATTTCTTTACCCTATATGAAAATTTCTGTTGTCAGAAAGATGGCTCCTAGGACTCGTCGAGGTGGTGCTGCTAGTCGAGGAAGGGGTCGAGGCAAGAAACCCTTGGAGGTCGACACGGAGGAAGTCTCCATCGTCAAACAAGAGCCGGTGACTGTTAAGGAGAAGGTGTTACCAAAGGTCGAGGTCAAGAAAGAACCGATGACCATCAGGAAAGAGATTGCTCCCAAGCTTGAAGCTAAGGAGGAGCCACCGTCAGAGACTAGTAGCATCGAGAGCGACCCTCCTATCCCTATAGAAGACCTCACCAGATTGAGCCTTCGTATGCAAAGTGGCTGATAGAATGGTACATGCCTCAACGCAACTATCATCCCTGGCTGTGAGGATTCATCGTCTGACTTATGGTCTTTGTTGAGGCCAAAGTCGATTTTACTATGTGTTTTGGAATATTTGTGAAAATTTTGAAATATTTGTGCTATGATCGGTCGTCAGGATTGGATATTAGGTTACTGTAACTGGCCAACTCTTTCCTACGTGCTTTGGAATATTTGTGAAAAATTTGGAATATTTGTGCAATGATCGGATTATAACGATGGATATTAGGTTACTCTTACGGATAATTGATGTCTATTTTATATTAATTTGGTTTGGTGTATATGATTCTTGGATAATTGGTGTGCATTAAATTCGTATGTGCATATTTGGTCTATGTGATTCTTGGATAATTGATGTGCATAATATATTTGGTCTATGTGATTGTTGGATAATTGGTGTGCATTATATATTGGTTTGGTTTATGCAAATTTTTGCGAACAGCTAAAAAACTGTAATTTTTTTTTCAAAATATTCTCAGTTTGCGACGGACTTGTGACCGTTTTGCGACGGTCATCAAAAGTTGCCGACTACTTTTCGACGGTTATTCCGTCGCTAACTGGATATTTGAAAATTTTTCCTAGGTAGCGACGGATGGTCGACGGACTATCCGTCGGCATGATATATTGTTCGACGGAATAGCGACGATCTATCCGTCGCCCGTGTTCTGGAAATAACAAGAATTTCCAGAACAAGGTCGACGGTTAATCCGTCGCTATTCGGTCGATACCTTTCGACGGCAAAGCGACGACTTATCCGTCGCCAAGTTGCTAGAAATGACATGAATTTCCAGAAGCTGGTCGACGGCTTTTTCGTCAGAAAATCGTCGCTAATCCGTCACTTGATACCGAAGCTGTCGACGGATTAGCGACGGAACGATACGATCTGATACGCTGTTACGACGGGTTACCGACGGAAATTTACGTCGCTATAGCCTACACAGTTCAGTACTTAAAAGCTGAAGTGGACGACAGTCCATCGGAAATGCGTCGCTAATGCTTCGTATTGTGACGTCGAATATCCGTCGCTATTCCGTCATGTGACGACAAGTTAGCGACGGAAGGTTATTAGCGACGAGCTGATTGCGACGGATGTTTTTGGCCAATATCCGTCGGCAATCGGTCGCTAATAGTAATTACCGTCGTCTTAGCGACGGATGTGGCCGTCGCTAAAACGATAAATTTTGGTAGTACTTGGCATATGGTGAGGGCACATAACTGACACGCCAGCCCCCAAGTGGCATTACAGTCGTGTCGTGTCGTATCGACATCGATTTTGGATCGTACTGTTTCGTGCGCTGTGCATGCAGGCTGTGTCTGTGCTCTGATACGCGTGTCGTACAGAGTGTGACGCATTGTGGCACGTTGTGTCATATCGAGGGGGTAGCCCTATATGTGGGCTATACTTGGACACAACCACGTGGCTCTACGTGAGTCGTGTCGTGTCCATGAGGCGTGGGACTCCCGTATGAAGCTGCGCTGTGCAGGCGTGTCGGGGTGTGTTTGTCATGGATTGGACACCTCAGGTTCACTTGGCTGGACACGAATGACTCCCCCATGACACATAGACACTGCTCGACACTCCTGTGGAATAAATTTACTGATTATTGGATTTTATGATTCAAATTTGGATTTTCGTCTGCATTTTTACTGTACATTACTGATACACTTAGTTCTTCCCCATTTTAATACATTAATCCATTTTTTGTTTAATTATGTGTTTCCATGATTAATGGTACATGCTGGTATATGGTGTAGTATACAGGTTTAAATTTGGTTTTCATTCAGTGAACCATGTTTTTTTTCAGTTTTTTACTGGATTTATTCTCAGTTTGCTTTGAGTTATTCCCAGGTTGATATGTGTTCAGATTTTAGGATAATTAAACCTATTTTAATTCCCAGTTTTGGCTTGGTTTGATTCTCATTCAGTTGCATTGAGAGTATTTCCATTTTCTCCTGTTGAACTGGTTGAGTTCACTCTAAGATTTTACTTCTTATTGTTCCAAGTTGGATTTACCTGAGAATGATCCCAGGTTTCAAATGTTGGTTTCATATTCGGGAAATGGGGTTTTCAGTACATATTCTTTGTTGAACAGTTGGTTATTGCATTCACAAATTCATTTCCTTTTTCTTACTTACTTTTCCTTTTTATATATGTCTTTACATTTGCATTATAGTTGTGGCAAATATGTTTGTACCTATATAGGTATTTCTCTATAGTTAACTTGCTATCTATATTTGCTATAATATGTTTGTGTTCCTAATGGCTGTAATATAGGTTGAATACTTGGTTGCGATATAGTATAGTGATATGATATAGGTTTTGAAGTATAATGTTAGAGGCTTGAGTTTAGTACTTAGCCTATAGTTGATATAGAGTTAGTGTAGCCTAATGTGAATTGTTATTCGGCTTTATGACTCCTGTGGCTAGGCTTAGTGTTGACCAAAAGTTGACTTTAGTCTAGAATGACTTGTTAGACTAGGTTTAGACCTAGAATAGCATGGTTGACCTAGTTTGACTTTATAAGTTGACCAAAAGTTGACTTTAGTCTAGAATGACCTAGAAATCATATAGAATATATTGTGACGTTCAACATTACCATTCTGACATGTTGTGAGCTGTGTTGCTCTAAATAGGACTCATCTACTCTGTTTGGACATCTACACTTACCATATACTCAGGATATCATGCGAGTACATTCTCTGACCGTTTTATAATTGTTAGGATTTATATTTATGCTTTAGATTCCTTTACTTGACGCTGTCACGTTGTTAACACGGATTGGTACTATATGGATCCCTTCATGAGATTTTATCCCCTCGGACGCATCGGGATACGTCATGTCATGTACTTTTCATGTATATCATGTATTCATGTGCTTTCATCATTCATGTGCACTCTTGTGATTCATGTACTCTCATGTTCATAGGGCCCCTCATGTATACTTCATGTGCACCCATTTATGGGCCCCTATGTGAATTCATGTACAATAACATAACTTGTCTGGATCCTTGTGTATTGATTGGGGTACGGGAGAGTATAAATGGTCATGTGAACAATTCCAAAGTAGTGTAATCATGTGCAAACTCTTTAGTATAATCATGTGCAAATTCAAGCCGTTCACATGTTTATCGTGTACTATACATCACTAGCCACTGATAGTCTTTACTTATAGTAGATATTTTCTTACAGTCATCACTTTTACTTCATGTATATTCTTCAGCGTTTCATGTATCTTACTCTATAGCATGCTTACATTTCCTGTCATGATATGAACTGCGTGAGATATATTGTGCTTGTTCCTATCCTGACTAGACCTGATAAAATATTACAGATGACATTGAGGAGTTCTTTTCTACGTACTACAGAGCAGGCCTAGATGACACCTGCGAGCTGGATTCCTAGGAGGACCCAGTCCTTGCAGAGGATATTACCCCAGTAGTCTAGGCTATTTAGCTAGACTAGTTATCTTATTTTATTGTCTTGTCTTATTTTGGATACATTATGTATTTATTTGGATATTGTGTTATTTGGGATGTTGTGGAGATGTTATCTTAGACACTTAGACTTTTTCTCCTGTTGTATTTCATTTGGTGACTTTCTTATCTATCTATCTATCTATCTTATCGTACTTCTACCTTAGCTGTGATTGAGTTATACATTTCTATATTGTCCTCCGTTCGGAGAGTATATATTGTACAGGTACCTTATAATTGTTAGATGTATGTGACCTAGGATAGCGTTCTACCGCGACACTACGGCGTAGGCTGGACGTACCCACTTTCGTGCCCTTACACTAGGTACGGGTCGTGACATTTTCAAGCATGTAATAAAATGATATGATGTATGGGCATTGTGGCTATTTACAAAAGAGAGTTTTAAAGAGAATTATGTAGCCAAGATAAGGCACTCTGAGTTTGCAAAGCTTTGTACTTGTATTTCTATCAAGTTTATCAATAAAAAAACGATTTCCATTTTAAAGCTCTCTCTCCAACGTTGGCTTATATATGCTGTGTGCGTGTGTTTTGCTTTGTCTAGTTATTTTGTGCAGGTACTGGCCTTGTGCAAATGCAAATTAGGCTTGTACGACATCATGCCTTAGCGAGGACCAACGATCTCGAAGGGATCAAAGCGAGGACAAACGACCCTAGCGGGATCGGGGCATGACAAAGCGGTATCAGAGCACGGTTTTACGTCCTTGGCCTCTTGTAAATATCATTTCCGAAAAAGTATATAAAGTATTTTGATGGCTTTCAAAAAAGGTTCCAATTTTGAGTTATGAAAAACCAATGTCCCATACAATAAGTCCATATTATTTTATGGGACTGACAGAAGTTATACTCTTTTGTAGAGAAATAGCTCCTCCTCGACCATCTGGCTCGAACGATCCGACAGAGCGGATTATGACCATGATTGAATTATGGAGACAGGATGCCGACGAGCGTAGCAAGATACAATAGGCCTGAATGGAGGCACAACAGAAACAGCTGGATGCCTTGACCTAACTCGTAACTTCGCTAGCAAAAATCGAAATACCACCGCAGCGACCAAACCGACGGGAACACCTGAGATTAAGCCCGTAGATGGTGATGAACCCTAGCCTGCGCACATGCACTCTTCCTTTAAGCCAAAGGACTTCTGGATGTCAAACCTCCAGAATTTGAGGGCAGGACATCACCAGATAAAGTGGTGGACTGGATCGATAAAATGGAGAGTCTGTTCACATTCGTAGGAGTTACGAGTAGTAAGAAAGTAGTTTGTACCGCTTTGTTGCTACGGCTGCGGCAAAAGATTGGTTGAATGCGAAAAGGCCAGCACTGCTCGCGACCGCTAGGGGTAGAAAGATTTCATAGGCCTCGTTCAAGAAGGCATTCCTGGAACAATATCTGCCTCTTGCCATCCGTCAAAAGATAGAGAACAAATTCATGGCACTAAAGCAGAAAAGCATGTCCGTAGAGGACAATGAATCTGAATTTGCTAAGCTGGCAACGTTTGCTAGTGTAATGATTCCAAATGAGGATGTTTGCATGGATCCATTCATTCAAGGCCTGAACGATAACATTCAGGAGAGTGTTCTAAACCGGGAGTGTGATTCATATAGCAAGGCCTTCGAGGCGGCAGTTTATGTGGAGCAATTTAAGCTGAAGAGTGCACCAGTAAAAGCTCACTGGGTGCAATCACTCTGGGAAGAGGTACTTTGATGGTGAAATAAAGGCCGATGGAGAACTCCAACATGAAACGGGTGTACCTACTGCAGTCGAAGGGGGCATGTGAACGATGACTGTCGCTATGCAAAGGGAGTACAATACGGGCACTGTGGCATACGGGGGCACACTAAAGAGGAGTGTCGTTCCGCTAACAAGGCCTTCTTCAGTTGTGGTCAACAAGGCCATGTTCTTAGGAACTGTCCGAAAAGAAACCGAAATGATACTGAAGAGCATGGGCCACTGAGAGACCCGTCGCCGCTTCGGGACAATCCGCACAATCAGCAGTTGTGGACTAATGCTCGTGTCTTCAACCTATCTACCTTACTCAATCCTGAATATAGTACTGGTGGAGGTGAGCTTGTTTCTTAATTTTTGAGGACAAAATTTTTTCTCAGTGGGTTATTATGTAGTGCCCCGCTCCTTGCGGTCCACTATGTAATACCTACGGCTTGCTGACTCAGTATTGAACTGAGTATTTGGGAAAACATTTGTCGGTATTGATTGATCACGGATGAAATGCAATAAACCTTTCCAATTGATGGATCGGCTTCTATTGAAATAAATCCAAGAGTTTTGTTGGATGCTTTCTTTCGCTTCTTGGTTTTGATGAATGAGTTTTCGTGTTGGTTTTTGATAATTGGTTTTCATTGTTCGCTTTCATTGCATTTCGCATTCATTCTGAATCATAAGAGGAAGAGACCGAGGTATGCTAATCAGATGTTGGAGCCAATACAGGAGGATGCATAGGCGGTGCGTGATCGTTGCGTGAAGTCCATCCATTCTCTCAAATAAGATTCAATCTCGGTGAGTTACTTCCACCGGGCAAACATTTATCTGTACGCCCTAATA
>JANAVB010018949.1:0-20000 GCA_029216955.1 Iris pallida
GTAATAAGTCTTTGTACAATACGTTGGGCGGAGACAAAGTCTACTACCAACTATCTCAATAAAAGGTACAAAAAGAAATAGATGAAATAACAAGACTAGCCAAGTGCAATCATCTTCGAAAGGATAGAGAAGATCACGGCCTCGACTAGAACACCTGCAACTATCACAGAAGCACACACCTGGAGAGATAACCATGTCCTCAGAGGGACGTAACAAGATACAATAAACATGCCATATAAATACTGATATAAAATAGGCCACAAATAAAAGTAAGTGACAAGACAACAATAAGGTACTCTAACCATACTAAAGTGAACATGCAGTTAAGACAAACCTTTCGTCGCATGAACCCTGGCTGTAAATAGGATCTGGTATAGTCCCCACTTGGGCACCAGTGACTTAAGCGCATGACGTTCAACAACGACAGTGGCCAACCTGAGAGGCTAAACATACCCGTATCTCCAGCGGAGCTTCCGGGTTACAAGGAAAGTGCAATCGAATCCCATACGACAAGGAAATGTTCTCCCCACCCGATGCTCTTATTTAAGTCGCATCCACGACCATATACCTCTACTAACTGCTAAGTCTCCTAACATGCCTTTATTAGCAGTTAGCCCTAACGCATGCACATGGGGGATCAGCCCACACGCAAGAACCTCAACATGCTATCCTCACACATCTTTGTGGTACAATTGTGTCAAGGGATATGCAATACACTACAGACGGTAGTCCCTTAAATCTAGATCCACTGCAATCAAAGGATAATAACAAATAAGCTAATATCACCGAGCACGTAGTAAATCAGGAACTGTAAGAACTGGAAATACATGAACAGTGATATGTAATAATTATAAAAATACATACTGATATAAACAGTATAATGGCAAGGTATCTTGCCTGAGGTTATGTGCAAAAGAGAATAATCCAGTAGTTCGAACAGACAAATAAACGAAGTAAGAAAAGCCAAATTCCGCAGATGACTCCGGATGCTGCAACAAATATCACGAACGAGTTTGGAATATAAGATATGCCTAGGAAATGCCTGTCCAAAAGTTAAATTCTGGAACAGGGGCAAAATCATAATTTTGGGTCAAAACGATGTCCGTCGTTGGACCCGCTTTGCACCAAAACGCATGCCAAAGTCTATGGTCTCTAAAGTCGTCAAACTATATATCTATGGATTCAGTTTGAGGAGAGAAACTCAACGGTATGTCCAGTTTAGATTCCGGTGGGCCGTGCACAAAATCGCCCGTTGAGTGGGATTGTGGGCCCGCCAAAATAGCGTCCAGTCAACCTTCTCAGAATTGAACCAAACTTGGTTTACAGGACCAGAAAAATATTTCGAGTCCAATGGCGCAAGTTTTGTCGCGATTTGATGAGTGCACACAAAGTTGTGACTTAATTTGCAAAGGGTCGATACGGGGGTATCTCGACGGATACGTACTGATTTCGTCGTGCACATGCAACGAAATCGGTTCAGTCAGTTCCCACACGTCGATAACATCCATACGCGCCTTTTGATGCATATATTGCACGACCTCGTCGCCCGGTTTGTCGGGACACACGCCGTATCGGGGTTTTTCTGATTTTTGAAAACAGAATTTATAATTTTTGTGAAACTTTAACAACGTGTAACTTTTTACACACTAGATGAAAAGTGAATCCAGAAGGTGCGTTACAATCTCGGTTATGTGCGTTACTGTCTTCAATTAGTTTCTACAAAATTTTAATGGACAGCGAAAAAGTGGCGACAAGTTGTCGTTTAAATTCAGTTTTAATATTCCAGAAAAGTGGTTTTTCTCTCCAACTTCGCCTCGATTTTCGAGCAAGTTGGATTGCCATGTCAAAATCAACCTGGGGATCTCGAAGAGGGTCATGAGGGATTGCTACATGAATTTACGGATCTAAAAACGGATTTGAATTGAAGGAGAAATCGCATGGTGAAGGTGCTTACCTTAATGTTAAAACTGTTGTTGTTGTGTTTGTTGCGCTGTCGTCGCGACCGCGGGGTCGGGCTGCGGCTGTTGCTGCTGGCCTGCTCACCGGAGAGAGGTACGGGGACAGAGGTGAGAGGAGGAAGGAAGGAAGGAAGGAGAGTGGAGGAGGAGAAATAATTAAGGATTAGGGTTTTATAATATATATATATAACTATATATATATGTGGAGGGAGGGGGTTTCGGCCCTATGTAGCTGCTGCTACTTGCTCATTTAATTTTGGTGTGCGGCTACCTATAGCTGCTTGCTATGGTATTTAGTTGTGGTCGGTTCCCACTTTGGAAGGGCCGACCACAATGTATATTTTTTCTTTTTCTTTTTTCTTTTCTTTTCTTTCTTCTTACTCTTATATATATATATATATATATATATATATATATATATATATATAATATATAATATATATGTATATATATACCATATAAATCACCATAAAATCCAGATGAAAATTTATATTATCTAGAATCTAATTTTGACATATTTACATATATGTAAATTTAGTTTGATAAATAAAATAAAAACCAATAATAGTAACTTAACAATAATATATTTATTTATTTAATCATAACCGAAATAATATTGACAATAAAAAATATTAAAATAATTCAAATGGTGGATTTGGTGGACTTATACTATACCCCATTATCCGGGTCCAAAAAATGTACAAAGTGTTGCACGATGTTATTTAATAATAAATACCGATAATAGTACAAATAATTAAATAATTTGAAATTGTACATAAATTCAAAAATAATTTAGGAAATATTTCCACATACATAAAATATGCCTACATGGCCACATTTGGTCCACACCACATGTTTACATGGGCATAAATTTGGTTCGGGCCCAGTTCGGACTGAATTGGACAAACCGGTGTATGAACGAAATCGTAAAACAGAATACTCTAGAGGGGGGTGAATAGAGTAGGCAGCGAAATATTGCTAATTAAAAACTTGTTAGCGGTTAGATCACAGATATAATAATAATCACAAAAAGTAAATGACAGAATTTAAAAGTGATCAGAAGGCAAACGCAAACACCGAGTTTTATACTGGTTTCCCTCTGGTGAGGACTAGTCCAGTCGGAAGAACTCTAGCTTCCAGTTGAATCCACTATTGGAAAATCCCGTAAGTTTTCATACGAAGTCCTTGCAACTTCTACAGACGCGAGCTTTGATACGAAGAACTCGTCCAACTTCAATTGTGAAGAGTTGAATCTTCTATCAAGCCTCTGATTACAATCGCTCTTGAAACTTCTAGACCGCACCGTACTGGCAAATCGACTAGAGGATTGTAACTGGCTTGGGATTTAAAAATGAAAGCTTTTAATAACTCTTTGGAAGAATGTAAGCTTAAGAAGAGAAGAGATTGAAAGTGAATTGGTGTTCTGAAATGATCGAAATGCTTCTCTATTTATAGCTTTTTCCAAAGACAGAACTCTGACAGAATTCGGGCAGAATTTAGACAGAACTCTTTGTAACAAACCGTAACTGAAGGATGACCAAGTTCAAAAACCCAACGTTCACTAACGTTCCAAATGGCCGAACTCGGGCCGAGTTCTCCTGGGGTTCTGCCAGTTCATTTTTGGAGAAAATAAATTTTGGCTTTTTGAACAATCCTTCAGAAGCGTTTTGTAAAAAAGAATGTTTTTTCAAAAACGTAGGTCATTTGCAAAAGAATAGGATGGTTTTGAAAAATGTTTTCGGATAGCCTATTTGCCAGTACGACTCGGTGTACAAAGTATTCCTAGACTCAATAAAGTGAAAAATTACATTGCTTAACAGGAAGTACATTCTGAATGGCAAACGGCTTCAGTCTTGAACATTGTTGATAACCATTGTTAAGCAGTGTCCAAAATGTCGTAGGTAAACATCTGAGTTGACTTGTATTTATATCGAGACAGAGTTTGATCAATTATTAAAATCAGGTTTGACCATGACCAATGGGCCAACAATCTTCCCCATTTTAATAATTGACAAACCTTGCCGATATAACATCTAAGCTTGGAATCAATTCAAAATAGTAACCAAAAAGAAATTATTCATAACCTGTATTCACAAAAATGTTAGATCCTTATTTCTCCCCCGTTGTCACTTAGCAAAATAATTGCAAAGAGAAAGCTCCCTCGTAATCAATGCATAAGTAACAAACAGTGAAGAAACACAAAAAAAAAATAATCATGACAGGCATGGTAGAAACAGTAAACATAGTAAGAGAAACAGATAGTCGATAGAAAAACAACACAGGCATGTATTTGTCACAGGCGGTTAATAAAGAAGGAAGCAACTACCATAAAACTGAAACAAATAAAGTGCTGAATAATAGATTAAGATGCCAAAACTGAGGCATAATCAAAAACCATGTCCAAGAATAGTCACATAATAGAAAAAGTGCTAAAAAAATACTGATATAATCTTGGAATGTCAGAGCATTTCCAAGTAAACATAAGACAAAAGTAATAGTCTCAATAATCTAACATCTCAAAACTCATCATCATCATCATCAACATCAGCTGCAGCTCCAGCATGTCCAGAAGGACCAGCTCTAGAAGTACCATGAGCACTAGCATAAAACTCACTCACATAATCGCGAGGAGTAGTACCCGTAGTAAGATACCAGTCGTAGGCGTTCCCTGGCTGGAACAAAGTGTGAACCGCCTCGTCGTCAATACGGTAGCCAAAAACAGAAGGGTCTCGAGGCAGAGAGCTGGCAGAATGACCCGTCTGCGCAAACCTCAGATCGGCGAAGGAGTTGGCAATCGCCTGGAACCGAGTCACATCACGAAACTCGTATTCCCTAGAGGTCTGAACATAAAAAGACTACAGATCGGATAAGTGCTGATGGATACCCTCAAATGTCATAGGGTAAGAATGAGGAGGAACAGGTGCTGTGGGAGCAGTGGGAGTAGGTGCAGGAGGTGTAGGTGTAGTAGGTGGAGGAACAGATGCAATGCTGCGACGAGAAAGTTTGAGAAACTTGGGTTTGGGGTCGACAGCACAAGTAGATGAATCAATATCAAATCTCTGAAAAATATGAGGAATGAGCATCGCATAAGATAGGTTGCGGTCTCTCCCGCGACATCTACCCATCATCTGAATGATAGTCTTAGGGGCAGAAAAAGGAATCCCCTTAAGAATATGATAAAGAGCAGAAAGCTCAAGTGAAGTGACATCATCTTTAGAAGTAGATTTTGGAAGTAAGGTGGAAAAGATGATGCGATGTAATTCATAGTTAAACAAGTTCAAGTTATTAGCCTTGAACTTTCCAGGAAGAACGCGTGCGGGCGCACAAAGTTTATTCTTGAAACTAACGAGTGTCGTGCCATCGGGAAAATCAAAATCAGTGATGTCATCGAACGGGGCACCTTCGTTTGGGATACCAAGGATTTCCGCTAACGTTTCATCAGTGAATTCGATATCAATTCCTCCGACACGTGTCCTCGCTGTAAAAGTGTCTAACACGAAATTATAATAGAATAATCTAATGGCATTAGTGGCAATAGGGAATTGTAAGGTGACAAAATATTGTAACACTAATGCCTCAAAATAAGGGCGGTGATCCGAAAAGACAGTCCACTTAATCGGTGATCCGGTACAAATAGTACTTATGATAAAATCGACGTACCACAATAAAGCTTGATCGGAAGTTTTAAAGTAAAACTCGTCCGACGCACCATCGTCCGATTGGACCAGAGAAAAGAGGCAATCCGTATGCGGATCAGAAGACGATGCCTCTTCACTGGCATTGGCCTTCTTCCTCTCGAAGGGATTGAACTTAGGCATTCTTTCCCAAAATTTTCTACAAACCCTAAGTATTTAAAAGTGGTGGAAATAAGGGATTATACCTTCCAAGAATTGGATATGTTGTAGAGGATGATGATCTTCGCACGAATCCAAAGTTTTGACGAGAAACTCCACAAGGATTGGAAGAACAATGATGGAGAAGAACTAGGGTTCGGAGGGGCGGAGCTGCTGTTATGAGGATGTGGGGAAGAATGAAGAAGAAGGAAGCCTCGGGTTGGTGCTGGTATATATAAATACCCAGCCGAACTCTGGCCGAATTCGGACCGATCTCGGGCCAAATTCGCCAAGGGTTGCATGGCTATATATATATAATTCAAATGAGGCCACATTCTTTTTCATTAATTCGTTTCAAATGCTTAATTTAAAGTTTAGTAATTTTAAATCTCAAAATAATATAATTAATATTATTTTACAAATTAATATTCTTTACTCAGCATCTGTCTCAGATTAGCTGTAGGAGTACTGTCCCAGCTAACGGAGGTTCACCGGAGAACTCTTAAATACCGCTTCGCTTCGACCGTAGTCGTGGTGACAGACAGACTCTTTTTAGGCTTATCTCGAAAACAGTTTATGAGTATCGAATAAATAATTAATAAAACAAAATTAATTAATATTATTGATATCTAAAATTCCTAATTCTCGACGTAAATAATTGAAACGATCTTCCGCTAAAGGTTTTGTGAGAATGTCAGCTAATTGATTCTGTGTGTCTATGTATACAAGGTCTATATCTCCATTTTGTTGATGATCTCTAAAAAAATGATGTCGAATCTCGATATGTTTAGTACGAGAATGACATACAGGATTCTTAGTCAAATTAATAGAACTAGTGTTATCATAGAAAATGGGTATGTGTGTAAAATGCAATCCATAGTCTTCTAAGGTTTGTTTCATCCACAAAATTTGTGCACAACAACGTCCTGCGACGATATACTCAGCCTTTGTTGTTGATAATGCAACGGAATTTTGCTTTTTACTAAACCAAGAGACTAAAGCTTTTCCTAGAAAATGACATGTGCCGCTAGTACTTTTTCTATCTACTTTGCATCCGGCAAAATCAGCATCAGAATAACCGATTAGGTCAAATAACATGGTTTTGGGATACCATAAGCCGACAAAAAAAGTGCCTTTAAGGTATCGAAAGATACGCTTAACTGCGCACAGATGTGATTCCTTAGGATTGGCTTGAAAACGAGCACATAAGCAAACACTGAACATAATGTCTGGTCGACTGGCAGTTAAATAAAGTAAGCTATCGATCATACCTCGATACTTACGTATGTCGACAGGTTTGCCTTGTTCATCAATATCAAGCTTGGTTGAAGTCGCCATTGGAGTGCTAAGTGGCTTTGCTGCTTCCATGTCGAACTTCTTTAGTAGATCCTTTGTGTACTTAGCTTGATTTATGAACGTCCCATTGTTGGTTTGTTTGATTTGCAGTCCGAGAAAGAACTTCAGCTCTTCCATCATGCTCATCTCAAACTCATTCTGCATACACTTTGAAAATTCTTGACAAAGAGATTCATCAATAGATCCAAAGATAATATCATCTACATAGACTTGAATCAAAAGAATATTATTATTCAAAGACTTTATAAACAAAGTAGTGTCAACCTTTCCCTTTGAAAAACCGTTATCAAGTAGAAAAGAGCTTAGACGATCATACCAAGCACGAGGGGCTTGCTTCATACCGTATAAAGCTTTCTTCAACTTGAAAATATATTCAGGAAATTTAAAATCAGTAAAACCGGGTAGTTGAGCTACATAAACCTCTTCTTTTATAAAACCATTTAAAAATGCGCTTTTGACATCCATTTGAATTAATTTGAAATTATGAAAACATGCAAATGCACATAACATGCGAATGGATTCTAATCTCGCAACTGGGGTATAAGTCTCATCGTAGTCGATACCCTCTTCTTGATTGTATCCTTGAGCTATGAGTCGAGCCTTATTACGAGTCACTAAACCATTCTCATTCAGTTTATTTCGGAATACCCATCGGGTGCCAATGACCGGATGATCAATAGGCTTGGGAGCAAGTTCCCAAACTTGATTCCGTTCGAATTGGTTTAATTCCTCTATCATAGCATCTATCCAAAAATTATCACTACATGCTTCATCAATATTTTTGGGTTCAAACTGTAAGACAAAAGCAACACAAGAAGCTATATCTTTATTAGAGGAGCAAGTACTTACACCCTTGGTAATCTCACCAATTACCAAGTCCTTTGGATGATCAGTCGTGAACTTCAATCTTTTTGGCAGACTCCGAAGGTAGCTGGTTCCTGGATCTTTTCTAGGAGGATCAGCTGGTGCTTTACTGGGTACATTGAGATCTTCGTCATTGTCATCGATTGTCGTTTGATTTAGTTCATCAAAGGTGACATTGATTGACTCTTCGATGATCATGGTTCTTTTGTTGAAGACTTTGTATCCTTTACTTTTGCCCGCATAACCTAAAAATATACCTTCATCGGCCTTTTCGTCAAACTTTCCCAAATTATCTTTTGTATTAAGAATAAAGCATTTACAACCAAATATTCTAAAATATGAAACTGATGGAATTCTATCAAACCATAACTCAAATGGAGTCTTCTTCGATTTGGGTCGAATTAGAACTCTATTGAGAACAAAACAAACTGTATTGACAGCTTCAGCCCAGAAATACTTGGGTAGACTAAACTGGTTTAACATTACTCTGGCCATTTCGGATAGAGTTCTGTTCTTACGTTCCACAACTTCATTTTGTTGTGGAGTCCTAGGGCAGGAGAATTCGTGCACAAAATCGTGTGTGTCACAAAATTGCTCAAACTTCGTATTCTCGAATTCGCCTCCACGATCGCTTCTAATACGAGTGATCACGTAACCTTTTTCATTCTGTACTTTCTTGCAAAAGGCAACAAATTCCGATAATACATCATTTTTGTGTGTCAGAAAATATACCCACGTGTATCTAGAATAATCATCTACAATTACAAAAGCATATAGCTTACCTCCGAGGCTAGCAACTCTGCTAGGACCAAATAAGTCCATATGTAGCAATTATAGAGGTCTAGTAGTACATACAGCGTTTACTGACTTGAAAGTGGATCGAGTAGCTTTGTTATTTTTACATTGACTGCATACCAAATCCTTCTTGAATGTAATGTCCGGTAAACCGCGTACTAGCTTCTTCATGGATAATCTGGAAATAGTATCCATATTTGCATGACCGAGTCTCATATGCCACAGATGTCTCTCATCGCTTTTAGCCATTAAACATCTACCTGAAATGTTAGTATCTTCCAACAAATAGAAAACATATATTGTCTTCTCTAATATCTTCAAATATTGTATTACCAGTTAAACTATCAAAAATAGTACATTTGTCTTTTACGAAGTTAATACCATAACCGTGATCAGCTAAATGGCTTATGCTGAGCAGATTATGTTTTAACTCAGTAACAAGACAAATATCTTTAATCACTGGATAGGAAGCTTTACCAATATCACCAATACCGATTATATACCCTTTTAAATTATTGTCGAAGGTGACGTATCCTTCTTTATTCTTCTTCGACAGTGTTACGAATAATAAAGCGTCACCGATCATGTACCGTGAACAACCGCTATCGAGGATCCATTTGCTCCTAGCATGTGAAGGGCGTCCCACCTACAAAATAATTTGTAGATAAAACTCTTGGTACCCATTTCTTATAGGGTCCTGACTGGTTAGTTTTCGGTATCCATGCATAAATATTTAAATCTACTAACTTTCTGATTCTATATGTAGAAGATATATGACCAATGAGGCCACAATAATGACATTTAGCATGTTGAGTGTTGAAAGCTGAGTGGTGTGCATGGTTGGTAGGTTTAGGTTTTCTAGTATAGAAGAAAGCATACATATTATCCTGTTTGGGCATAACCTTTTTAGGCAAAGGTTTGATAGGGTTAGGTCTGACAGTGTTAGGTTTGGGAATGTTCCGATTTTTTGGTAAGTGACACGTGTTAGGGTAGGAAGCAGCAGTCTCAGGCTGTTTTCCTAACCTAATTTCCAATCTTTTGGAAGTGTCATATAACTTAGTGTAGTCAGATGTGAGTGCTTCCATTCTGACTTGTGCACTTTGAAGACTTTTCTTCTCTTTAGAAAGTTCTTCTTTCAGTTGGTCAATAACCTTGTCTTTTTCTTCGGATGACTTGGTAGTCTCGTGTAATAAGAGTTTAATAGAGAAAAGCTCACCAGACTCACTAATATTATCTTTAACCTCAGCTAGTAGGTCGATAAGTCTTCCTATTTCACCTTTATACTCTTTGAGTACCTTCTTAGAGGTCTGATATTTGCTATGCAGTTTCCTGTAATCACTTAACAGTTCACTGAAGGCTTCTCCTAGTTGCTCAAAGGTGAAGTCATTATATGTATCAACTATAGGTTCAGAGAGTACCTGATCGGATGCCATAAAGCATACATTTGCAGCGTCTTTTGATTGTTCATCTTCTGAGTCGCTGGCTTCACTTTTATGCCATATGCTGGTGTTGGCATACTTCCAAGATGTTGATCTCTTCAGGTTTCTTTTCTCGTATCTGTTGCTCTTCTTGCTTGTTGATGAGTTTGTAGGACAGTCCTTCTTCATGTGTCCTTTTTTCTTGCAGTCGTAGCAGACAGCGTCATCTTGATACCAGCTGTTGCCGCCATTGTTCTCTTTTGTCTTCTTCTCATATCTCAAGAATCTTTTGAATTTTCTTGCAAGGAGTGCTTGATCTTCAGCATCAGATTTACTGTTGTCTGAATCATCTTCAGCAGATCTTCTGTGCTGAGCCTTGAAAGCGATCGTCTTCTCCTTTGGTGCAGGCTCTTCAAAGTCTTGTAGCTCTAGTTCATGAGTGAGTAGCTTACCCATGAGTACTTCAAGTGTCATGGTAGTGAGGTCGTTTCCTTCAATGATTGCAGTAGCCTTCGGAATCCAGTTCTTTGTAAGAGCTCGCAGGAGTTTACGAATCTTTTCATGGTTACTGTAATCTTTGCCTAGGGAGGACAAAGGATTTACAATATCCAAGAATCTCTCGAATATCTGAGTAACTGTTTCGTTGGGCTTCATTTTGAACGCCTCATACTCTTGAGTAAGTTTGCTGACCTTTGATTCTTTGACTTGAGTTGTGCCCTCATGTGTGACTTCAAGAAGTTTCCACACTTCATTTGCAGTTGTGCAGATAGATACCTTGTTAAATTCAGTTCTCTCTAAAGCACAAAATAAAGCGTTAATAGCACGTACGTCAAGACTGGCCTTTTTCTTTTCTTCTTCTGTATATTTGTCATGGGGTTTTTCAGTTAAAACTCCATCAATATTTATACGAGGTGGCTTTTTATAGCCATTAATAACCACAGACCATAAGTCAAAATCAAGAGATTTCAGAAAGAAACTCATACGTGTTTTCCAATAAGTGTAGTTTGTGCCGTCAAACAGTAGAGGTGTGTTTGTGGCTTGGCCTTCACTTGTGAATTTCACAATTGTCATGTGTAATGCTGTGATCTATATAAAAATTGAATATAACTGCAATTTTACCTTGCTTTAACTGTATAACCTGCTCTGATACCAATTGTAGGACCAATTGGGATCAGAATATAATACCTCTAGATGGAGAGCCTGCTCTGATACCAATTGTAGGAACGAAATCGTAAAACAGAATACTCTAGAGGGGGGTGAATAGATTAGGCAGCGGAATATTGCTAATTAAAAACTTGTTAGCGGTTAGATCACAGATATAATAATAATCATAAAAAGTAAATGATAGAATTTAAAAGTGATCAGAAAGCAAATGCAAATACCGAGATTTATACTGGTTTCCCTCTGGTGAGGACTAGTCCAGTCGGAAGAACTCTAGCTTCTAGTTGAATCCACTATTGGAAAATCCTGCAAGTTTTCATACGAAGTCCTTGCAACTTCTACAGACGCGAGCTTTGATACGAAGAACTCGTCCAACTTCAATTGTAAAGAGTTGAATCTTCTATCAAGCCTCTGATTACAATCGCTCTTGAAACTTCTAGACCGCACCGTACTGGCAAATCGACTAGAGGATTGCAACTGGCTTGGGATTTGAAAATAAAAGCTTTTAAGAACTCTTTGGAAGAATGTAAGCTTAAGAAGAGAAGAGATTGAAAGTGAATTGGTGTTCTGAAATGATCGAAATACTTCTCTATTTATAGCTTTTCCAAAGACAGAACTCTGACAGAATTCGGGCATAATTCGAACAGAACTCTTTGTAATAAACCGTAACTGAAGGATGACCAAGTTCAAAAACCCAAAGTTCACTAACGTTCCAAATGGCCGAACTCTGGCCGAACTCGGGCCGAGTTCTCCTGGGGTTCTGCCAGTTCATTTTTGGAGTAAATAAATTTTGGCTTTTTGAACAATCCTTCAGAAGCGTTTTGTAAAAAGAATGTTTTTCAAAAAAGTAGGTCATTTGCAAAAGAATAGGATGGTTTTGAAAAACATTTTCGGATAGCCTATTTGCCAGTACGAATCGGTGTACAAAGTATTCCTAGACTCAATAAAGTGAAAAATTACATTGCTTAACAGGAAGTACATTCTGAATGGCAAACGGCTTCAGTCTTGAACATTGTTGATAACCATTGTTGAGCAGTGTCCAAAACGTCGTAGGTAAACATCTGAGTTGACTTGTATTTATATCGAGACAGAGTTTGATCAATTATTAAAATCAGGTTTGACCATGACCAATGGGCCAACAACCGGGTCACCTAAAAATCAATATATAAATAATATTTAATTAAAATAATTTAAATAAGTCCATTCACAACTTGGCCTAGTTTTCCTAGTTTGGACATCACCATGGCTAAGCTTCCCCCGGCATGGCTAGTACACTAGTCAAGACACACTGCTACTTCTTTCGTGCCAAAATTCATGGTAGTCTTGTGTTCCAAAATTCAACAATGGCTAAGGTCATTTCTAATAAAATAAAAAATCATAATTTGCATAAATAAATTTTTAAGTCTACTAAAATAATAAAAATAATAAAAAATGGGGGTTTTACATCCTACCCAACTTACAAAAATTTTGTCCTCAAAATTTAGGATTAATAGGGTAGATAGGGTTGAGGGATAGGAAGAGTTCGTCAATACCAAAATACAATTAAATTTTGGAGGAGGCGATAAAACGACGTTCAACACAACCATGCATTTAGGAACTTGTTAATTCTACACACACAAAATTTATCAGGGTTATGGGATTGATTGAGGGTCGCTAGTGAAGGTTACAAACTTGGTTAACACGAATTGAAGAGTAGCAAAGAATTCGGTAGTTCAAGGAAAATAATTTGACGATTGGGATATGTGGTTCCCTGAGAGAAAACTGGATACTAATCGTCTTGGTTGAGAGTTGGATTTAAGTGAACGATTGAAATCATTGTCGAGTGCTCAAGAATAATTGGGAAGGCACGATAACAATTCTAGAGTTGAGAAAATGAGGAGTAGTTAAAGGCGAGGATATAGCCACATGAGTTGGTCGGTGGCTATCTAAATTCATGTTGAAATAACTGATAGAGAAACTAAAGGTGATATCTTGCATCTATCTATCATGTACAGTGTCTGGTCTTTCTAATATAAGTAAAGTAAAAATAATAAAGAGTTCAAGGACGATGCTATCGAGTACGAATACGTGGTTCGTAGGCGACGTAAATAATTCAAATGAGAGTTGTCAATGCTGTCGCGGATGAGACTCTAGGGCAAGTTTACTATGTCTCCATCCACGTAGAATAATTCATGAAAAGTGAACCAAAGTGCAATAGGTTGATCAGACCATCATGCACCGGTTCTGAGTAGACAATATGTTAGTGGGTGCACCCAATAAAATATGTCATGAACAAGCTTGATAACGAAATAAGCTTGCAAAACTGAAGCTACATTAGCAGCATGAGATAGTCAAAATATGAGCAAGGGAGGTACTGATGAAGGAAATTTTAAATAGTCCAAGATCTTTTAAAATCAAGGCTCGCCCGAAGTGTGGGCCTATACAGTTGTCCTAGTTTTCTTTACTTACGGTTTGGTTGTCTATATAAGTTAAGGTCCTCTGAATTTCTAGTCTAAGTGAACTCATCAATAGGGTCACAAGGACAAAGGGTTTGTTAGGTCGTCATGTATTCTACCCAACTTACAAGAGTTAAACTAGTAGTGTGATGGGACAATGGGTCAAGCAATCAAGATAAAGCACAAATTTAAGCATTTATGAAATTAAGTAGAACAAAATCACATATCGGTTGAAAGAATTGAGTCGAGATGGAATCCCTATCCGTGGTCAAAAAAATATATCGGTATCATGGTAAAGGTTATAGTTTAGCCATTTTGACCAGAAAGTCATATCAAGAAAATAGAGTACAAGGGGACGTGTTTTAATGGGACATGATTTATCTACATGAAAGTGGGCTTGTCTAGGTCTTATATATAAAATTTATTGGGAGGAAAAGTCTAGTGTGGTACTCCAAATATAAAAGTCACGGTAAGGGACGCCAAAAGATCAAAAATAGAAAGTGGGAGTTCATGGGGTGACAATTAATGCACAAAAATAAAGAAGATCAAGTTAAAGCATGAAATAAAATTAATTAAGAATCCAGTAAAAATAATTTAGGAACACAATTACGGAGAGAAGATAGTCTTATAGATGAATATAGTTAAGGAACCATTAACTCATTATTCAAATTGCAAATGGGTTAGAAGGTTACAATTAAAAGATCTAGAATTTGAAGGAAGGTCGAGTAAGTCAAAGTGGAAATACAGTCACATAGCTACGTAGATGACTAACAACACTTGTGTATATACTACTATCATGGTCATGAGTGACATGGCAATTAGTGTGGAGTACATCTATCTTAATAGAGCTATCTTGATGGCCTACCATTAAAATTTTAACTCAAGTTTCCACCAAAAAAATTTCAAAAATAAACTACCAAAATTTGTATTCACTCCAAGCCGTTCAAATTTATCATAAAAAAATTAAATCACTTTCATAAATCTCAAAACAAATTTTTTTATCATGTTACTACTGACTTTTTCAAAATTTTACATTTTTAATTCAACTTTTAAACTCAAGAGTTCATAAATCATGAATCTATATACAAAATATCCATAATCAATCATAACTTTAAAAACTCTACAAAAATTAATAGCTCCCCAGATAGAAATTTCTAGCACATTACAAAACAATCTCAAAATTTTAGCTCAATATTTTAATGCACTCATCAATTATAACTTCTATTCATACTAAGTCATTCCAATATAATCACAACTTTTAAATGGTAACTTCCTTTAATCAACCAAAATAACTTTCCATCACATCATTAGAAATTTTTCCAAAAATATTTTTAATATTAGCAATCCCACATTAAACTAAATTTTCAAATAATCTTATCAGTCAAAAATTATTATTTTTACCAAAAATCTAAATAGATTTGTAAATCCTCAATCATAGGACACAATTTAAAATAAAATTCTCAAAAATTATTTTCATAACCTTCAAATATTTTAAACCAAAATTCACCGTCATTACTTTCACTTAAAATTCAAAATTTACTAAACACAAAAATCGCAAGTTGTACAACTCAAATTTAAATAATTCCTATGGCCATTTTTAAAAGCTAAGATCATTTTCAAACCAAATTTATAACTGTTCAAAGGTGTATAACTATAATACAATAAATCATAACATCAAAACTCGAAAATCAAATAAATTTTATATTTGTTCAAAGATGTATATCTATCACCCAAAACTTATAAATATCACAACTCGAAAAGCAAATCAATTTTATATTTGTGCAAAGATGTATAGCTAATTAGCTATAACCCCATAATTCATAAATATCAAAACTCAAAAATCCAATCAATTTCTTAAATCAATGGTATAAAAATTCTATATATATATATATATATATATATATATATATATATATATATTCCTTCCTGCAGTATCAATCCTATGGTGTTTACTATTTAGAAATCTCAAAATTAAAACTTTCCTTGGTAATATCCTACTTTACAAATTACTAATCATTAAATCACACCCTTTTAAAAAAAAGCCTTTTAACTTAATTAGAGTCTTAAATGTATTCCAATTGCCAATATAACCATTCTAGCCATGTGTTTGACCTATGAGCATATACTTGTATAGTCATCTTCCTAGTTGACTCTAAGCACGAAAATAGGAATCAATGGTAGAAAGGAATCAAGCAAGATGCAATTCAAGAAAGTCGAACGAGAGTTCGGAATTTGAAGCTAAGGGAAGAGGTCAAGTTGTATGGATGAGATTCCTAGATTCTAATCCTATGTTGCAGGCTCACATTGGTACAGTAACATAACCGAAGTGAAAAACTCGGCCTGTATGGGCCACCACAAAAACATGTAACGCTCCAGTCCTAAAATATGTAGGACTAGGAACGTAGACATACCAGCCGTATAATAAATATACGTAAGCTGTAAAATGCAGTAAACCAAGAGTAATCTAATCTCATCCACAGATGAAGAATAAAAGATATCATATAATCAACTGTAATAAGTCTTTGTACAATACGTTGGGCGGAGACAAAGTCCACTACCAACTATCTCAAATAAAAGGTACAAGAATGAATAGATGAAATAACAAGACTAGCCAAGTGCAATCATCTTCGAAAGGATGGAGAAGATCACGGCCTCGACTAGAACACTTGCAACTATCACAGAAGCACACACCTGGAGAGATAACCAGGTCCTCAGAGGGACGTAACAAGATACAATAAACATGTCATATAAATACTGAATATAAAATAGGCCACAAACAAAAGTAAGTGACAAGACAACAATAAGGTACTCTAACCATACTAAAGTGAACATGCAGTTCAGAACAAACCTTTCGTCGTATGAGCCCTGATTGTAAATGGGATCTGGTATAGTCCCCACTTGGGCACCAGTGACCTAAGCGTATGACGTTAAAAAATGACAGTGGCCAACCTGAGAGGCTAAACATACCCGTATCTCCAACGGAGCTTCCGGGTTACAAGGGAAGTGCAATCGAATCCCATACGACAAGGAAATGTTCTCCCCACCCGATGCTCTTATTTAAGTTGCATCCACGACCATATACCTCTACTAACTGCTAAGTCTCCTAACATGCCTTTATTAGCAGTTAGCCCTAACGCATGCACATGGCGGATCAGCCCACACGCAAGAACCTCTACATGCTACTCATCTCACACATCTTTGTGGTACAACTGTATCAAGGGATATGTAATACACTACAGACGGTAGTCCCTTAAATATAGGTCTACATGCAATCAAAGGATAATAACAAATAAGCTAATATCACCGAGCACGTAGTAAATCAGGAACTGTAAGAACTGGAAATACATAAACAGTGATATGTAATAATTATAAAAAAGTAGAGTGAATATATACAGTATAATGGCAAGGTATCTTGCCTGAGGTTATGTGCAAAAGAGAATAATCCAGTAGTTCGAACAGACAAATAAACGAAGTAAGAAAAGCCAAATCCTGCAAATGACTCCGGATGCTGCAACAAACATCACAAACGAGTCTGGAATATAAGATATGCCTAGGAAACGCCTGTCCAAAAGTTAAATTTTGGAACAGGGGCAAAATCGTAATTTTGGGTCAAAACGATGTCTACCGTTGGACCCGTTTTGCACCGAAACGCGTGCCAAAGTCTATGATTTCTAAAGTCGTCAAACTATATATCTACGGATTCGGTTTGAGGAGAGAAACTCAACGGTATGTCCTGTTTTGGATTCCGGTGGGCCGTGCACAAAATCGCCCGTTGAGTAGAATTGTGGGCCCGCCAAAATAGCTTCCCAGTCAACCTTCTCAGAATTGAACCAAACTTGGCTCACAGGACCAGAAAAATATTCCGAGTCCAATAGCATAAGTTTCGTCCCGATTTGATGAGTGTATACAAAGTTGTGACTTAATTTACAAAGGGTCGATACGGGGGTATATCGACGGATACGTACTGATTTCGTCGCGCACATGCAACGAAATTGGGTTCTGTCAGTTTCCACACGTCGACAACATCCTTATGCACCTTTCAATGCATATAATGTGCGACCTCGTCGCCCGGTTTGTCGGGGCACACGCCGTATCGGGTATTTTTCTGATTTTTGAAAACAGAATTTATAATTTTTCGTGAAACTTTAACAACGTGTAACTTTTTACACACTAGATGAAAAGTGAATCCAGAAGGTGCGTTACAATCTCGGTTATATTGTCTTTGACTATCTTTAATTAGTTTCTACAAAATTTTAATGGACAGCGAGAAAAGTGGCCGACAAGTTGTCGTTTAAATTCAGTTTTTAATATTCCAGAAAAGTGGTTTTTCTCCAACTTCGCCTCGATTTTTCGAGCAAGTTGGATGGCCATGTCGAAATCCACCTAGGGGATCTCGAAGAGGGTCATGAGGGCTTTCTACACGAATTTACGGATCTAAAAGCGAATTTGAATTAAAGGAGAAATAGCATGGTGAAGGTGCTTACCTTAATGTTAAAAACTGTTGGTTGTTGTTGTTGTTGTTGCCGCTGTCGTCGCGACCGCGGGGTAGGGCTGCGGCTGCTGGCCTACTCGTCGGAGAGAGGTACGGGGACAGATGTGAGAGTAGGAAGGAAGGAAGGAGAGTGGAGGAGGAGAAATAATTAAGGATTAGGGTTTTATAATATATATATATATATATATATATATATATATATATATATATATATATATATATATATATATATATATATATATATATATATATATATATATATGAGGAAAATGTACCTAAGGTCGACCTTAGGTAAGTTACCTAAGGTCGACCTCATTTTCCTCACTTTACAACATTTTTTTCTTGAATTTTTTTATGGGATTCATCTACACCTTATTGATTGGCAACATACCAAATTTCAAGAAAAAATAATATTGTTTAGCCCTCTATCTATCCCTTGCAAAATCGACGGTCTAAAACTTTGCTGCTATACCGTCGATTTTGCACCTTATTGATAGGGGGCTAAACAATATTATTTTTTCTTGAAATTTGGTATGTTGCCAATCAATAAGGTGTAGATGAATCCCATAAAAAAAATTCAAGAAAAAAATGTTGTAAAGTGAGAAAAATGAGGTCGACCTTAGGTAACTTACATAAGGTCGACCTTAGGTACATTTTCCTCTATATATATATATATATATATATATATATATATATATATATATATATATGTGTGTGTGTGTGTGTGTGTGTGTGTGTGTGTGTGTGGAGGGAGGGGGTTTCGGCCCTCTGTAGCTGCTGCTACTTGCTCCTTTAATTTTGGGGTGCGGGTACCTATAGCTGTTGTTATGGTATTTAGTTGTGGTCGGTTCCCACTTTGGTGGGGCCGACCACAATGTATATTTTTTTTTTCTTTTCTTTTCTTTCTTCTTACTCTTATATATATATATATATATATATATATAAATATATATATATATATATATATATATATATATAATATATATATATATATATATATATATATATTTTACTCTTATATATATTTTTTTTTCTTCTTACTCTTATATATATATATATATATATATATATATATATATATATTATATATATATATATATATATATATATATATATATATATATATATATATATATACCATATAATTCACCATAAAATTCAGATGAAAATTTTGTATTATCTAGAATCTATTTTTGACATATTTACATATATGTAAATTTAGTTTGACAAATAAAATAAAAACCAATAATAGTAACTTAACAATAATAAATATATTTATTTAATCATAATTGAAATAATATTGACAATAAATAAATATTAAAATAATTCAAATGGTGGCTTTGGTGGACTTATACTACACCCCCTTATCCGGGTCCAAAAAATGTACAAAGTGTTGCACTATGTTATTTAATAATAAAATACCAATAATAGTACAAATAATTAAATAATTTGAAATTGTACATAAAACTCAAAAATAATTTATGAAATATTTCCACATACATAAAATATGCCTACATGGCCACATTTGGTCACACTACATGTTCACATGGGCTTAAATTTGGTTCGGGCCTAGTTCGGACTGAATTGGACAAACCGGGTCACCTAAAAATCAATATATAAATAATATTTAATTAAAATAATTTAAATAAGTACATTCACAACTTGGCCTAGTTTTCTTAGTTTGGACA
>JANAVB010018949.1:25000-67500 GCA_029216955.1 Iris pallida
GGAGAAGTTCGTCGATCATGGTGGTATTGCTATTTCACATTCAGGTATTTACCGTGATTTCATATTTTATCTTTTACTTGTATTATACATTTAGCCTAGTTTTATAGACCTATATTATTCATCGGGTTTATTCAAACATATATGTTAATAGACTACAGGTCATGGCACATATTGTTTATTCTTGATATTTCTTATTATGTGGATTGAGATAGAGATATGATAGTTGAATTGATAGATAGATTTAGAAAACCAAGACAACTTATATGTATTCGAGCTGGGCTGGAGTTCACCTAATACGTATCTGGCATGTATATGTATTTCTAGTCGTATTTATTTTAGGACTGGGGTGTTACATGGCTTATCCCACAGTATCCTTGTGTGCTCTTTACTGGCAACGTGTTTGTATACATTCTCGTCAATGAACTGCCTGATGTACGCACACATCTGTATATGCTTAAAGTTCCAGTCCTCTCGGAAGCAAATACTGACAGATGTAATTTTTTGACTAATAGGAAGTCTTCATCTTGTTCCTCCAATAGTGCTAGTTGGTACTGTTTCGGTTTACCATGTGCACCGACTTCGTGTCCATCTCTTTTGCTTGGTTTAAATGTCAGCCCTAACACCAACCAATAGCTCTGATACCACGTATTGGGAATGAAATAAAAAAATTGTTCCCCGAAACCAAGAAGCCAGCAAGAACCGAGCAATAACAACACACAAAACCAAATGCCAAAATCACAAACAACCAAATCGCAAACACAGAAATTTTGACGTCAAAAATCCTTGCGGGAAAAAAATATGGGACGATCGGAGTCCAACTCTAAAAAAGCCTCCACTATTGGAATAGAAGATTACACCCTCTACAAGCTCCTCACCGATCCAACACAGATCACCACAACTCATTGGAATAGAAAAAGATCATGGGCACACGAAGAACAAAGATGACGAGAAATAGAATTATCCAAAACAATCCTTTTTTCAAAAATGTCGTAGTTCTCTCATTTCTCCTTCTAATACTGGAAAAGCACTCTCACCACCTTTTTCTTCTCTATTTTTTGATCGACTTGCACACATCAACCTTTTATAAACCCTTGCATGAATTAGGATTACCATATATGGAATATGGAAGCCTAATATATATTGAAGTCCAATATATATCAATGACATATTTAATATAAATCTATCATAATTGGTTTGCCATAAATTGGAGGTCCAATTATATGGAAAGTCAATATATGAAAAATTCAATCATAAATATATGATCAAAGTTAAAGATGGAAATCCAAACATATATTTTTTTATTATATATGTTCCAATATACGGCGATCGATGCATTCTCCGAGCTTTTTCGACACACGGATGGCACTCCCCACCCACTCCAGGAGTAGCATCTCCAGAATAACTAGGATCTTCCTTATATTAATAACTAGGACCAAGATCGAAGACCCTGAACATCAACCTTATCATGAATCTTGGCTGCACGCTACCAACCTTTATCTTCCACCGGAACATGATCATGTTCTATAGAGCTTTCCACTAGATGCGTTAGCCACATGAACAATGTGTGTCACGCCTCGGTCCCACATGATCGTTCGTCCTCGCTTTGATTTCTGCAGAGCCGATCATCCACTCTTGGACGTGACGTCGTGAAAGCCTAAGTTGTGCTTGCACAAGGCCAAGACCTGTACAATGACAAAACAGATAGAGTAAACAACAACACAGCGGAACAATAATACAGAAATTGAAGCAGCAAATATATTGTAAAATACTTGAACACAATGATAATAGAAATAATTAATAATATCTTTGAATCAATTACAATGCTCACAATAACTCTTTAATACACGCCATGTAGTGTTCCGCTCCGCGAAGGCACTAGATAGACAGAAAGATCGGATTGCTGGCTCTGCAACAGAAGACGATTAATCTGAGTGAGTGGACGAAGTCTCATTTGCTGATTCGCTTACGCCTAATAAGAATATGAGTTTTTGATTGAATGCTATTGTTAATAACAAGACAGTAAATCATTGAGTATGCTTATAAGAGAATCCACATGTTGCCATGCTAAGAACAAGAACAGAGATAACCTGTATGCTAATTAGAAGAATTGTTGCCTGCTAATAAGAAAACAAACTGATGCATGTATGCTAAAGAAAGATTGTTGCCTGATAAAAAGAAATGAATGTTTGCTATGTTAAATCAAACGAGATGCCCACCATGTTAAACAAGTTAGAGATATTGTCTCAAAAGAGAGAACTATTGCCATGTTTAATAAGAAGATAAAAGAGAATTTCTCACTTATCCTGAATTTGTATGCTTACAAAGAAAGAATGTTTATGCTTAATCTGAACAGAACTGCTATCATGTTTCAAAGAAATGAATAATTGCTTATCCTTCAAATATGCTCTGAATGCTAGACATGTACAGACGGACTTGTATATGTTGCAAAAGAAAAGAATTATGTAGGAGCTTCGGCTCTGAGATCACAGAAAAGAAAGAAGGCAGAGTCATAGCTCTGTTGTTACAAAGAGAAAAGACAGAGTCATAGCTCTGTTGTTACAAAAAGAAAAGGCAAAGTCATAGATCTGTTGTTACAAAGATTAATATAGAGAAAGATGAATCATTGCCCCTCAAAGAGTTTATCTGCTAGATGTTGTATTCATATATTGGTCTCGGACAACTTGTATACAAGGTCACTAGATCTCTCGACGGTTTCCAGGGCACTGGGAGCGATCGGCCTAGGAGAGATTGTCTAGACACCTAGAGGTGCAAGGACCTCGGGTGTTGCATCAATGTCCTTAGCGACGAGCTGAACCCAAGAGTCACAGCGGCTAATCATGGGTTTCCCATGGACCATCATATAGATAAGTGTGGATTAATTGGTGCAGAGCTGAACCGGAGAGTCACAGCTGCCAATCGGTCTGCATGTGTCTATCATATATTTTGCTAAGATCTAACGATTCAGAGATGAACAGGGAACAATGTTGGTTTATCATATTTATGCTAGTCCTTGTCTTATACAGGGATGGACGGTCGGCTATGGTAAGAATCACTGAAAAAGTGACACATTTGTATTGCTTGAGTTTTCTACATGAATTACTTGCAGAGATTAATCCGTTGTAATAAAATATTATGTTCTACTAAAGAAAAGATATGACATCATGCTGATAATTGTCCCTAAGAGCTGCTTAAACAAATAAACTGAATATGCTCATGAAACACGCTGCACACTCCACAGAAATAGATAGTCATCGTGCTTGAAATCATTAGTCCCTTGCATGCTCTAAATGAACTGAAATAAACTGTGGCGTTTCAAAGATGTTTTCAAAAGAGAATGTAAACTGAATCTGTATGCATGAAATAAATATAGGTAAAAGTAGCAAAATCACATCACAAGAAATATTTTCTCACTAAATGAACAGTGATCGTTTCAGACAAATGTAGCTCTTTGTTCACAATCACCAGTATGCTGATATACTGACCCACCATCAGTCTACATGCAGGTGCAATATGCATCGAGAAGGATAGTCCGAAGCAATAGCCCGAGCCTCATCCTCAGGTGCCAGAAATCAGAAGAGATGCCAAGAGATGACATCTGTTGCAAGAGTTGGTTTTGTATATAAAGGGATGTAATGTATGTGAACGAGATCATTGTAATCTGTAAAGTTCTGAGAGAATGTAACATTGTATCAGAGAGAATCGAGAGCTTGTAATCTGTTCAAATTAAATCAATAAAGTGAATCATTTCTTATTACCATTTTGTTTAATGTATGTATTCTGAAATATGTCCGCTGCTGCTTCAATTATCTGCAATATGTTCCGCTGCGTATTGTCAATATTGTCTATCTTGTCTTGTTACAGGTCTTGGCCTTGTGCAAGCGCAACTTAGGCTTGCACGGCATCACGCCTTAGCGAGGACGATCGGTCTCAAAGAGTCCGAAGCGAGGCCGAAAGGACTCTGCGGGATCGGGGCGTGACAAAGTGGTATCAAAGCAACACGATCCTCTAGCCAATTGTTGATTCGATTGCATTCGAAGATGTTTTCCCGATCAAAATTCCCTTGCCTACTTGATATCATCAATGAGATGAACGTTCCATACAATTAGTCCGTAAATATTTTTATGATGCCGGCATATGTTTTATCAATTTGTTTGATTGAGATTGAAATGTTTTATTGAACAAGAGTTTTGATATGATCTGAATTATGATTTCATGGATTGATGATGGCAAAGGATGAAGACTATCCCTGCAATGGATATCGTAAATTTTTCTTAAGTTTCAAGGACAAAACTTCTTCTCAGTAGGTGAATATATAGTGTCCTGCTCCGCGAAGGCACTAGATAGACAGAAAGATCGGATTGCTGGCTCTGCAACAGAAGACGATTAATCTGGGTGAGTGGACGAAGTCTCATTTGCTGATTCGCTTATGCCTAATAAGAATCTGAGTTTTTGATTGAATGCTATTGTTAATAACAAGACATTAAATCATTGAGTATGCTTATAAGAGAATCCACATGTTGCCATGCTAAGAACAAGAACAGAGATAACCTGTATGCTAAGAAGAATTGTTGCCTGCTAATAAGAAAACGAACTGATGCATGTATGCTAAAGAAAGATTGTTGCCTGATAAACAGAAATGAATGTTTGATATGTTAAATCAAACGAGATGCCCGCCATGTTAAACAAGTTAGAGATATTTTCTCAAAAGCGAGAACTATTGCTATGTTTAATAAGAAGAGAAAAGAGAATTGCTCACTTGTCCTGAATTTGTATGCTTACAAAGAAAGAATATTTATGCTTAATCTGAACAGAACTGCTATCATGTTTCAAAGAAATGAATAATTGCTTGTCCTTCAAATATTCTCTGAATGCTAGACATGTACAGACAGACTTGTATATGTTACAAAAGAAAATAATTATGTAGGAGCTTCGGCTCTGAGATCACAGAAAAGAAAGAAGGCAGAGTCATAGCTCTGTTGTTACAAAGATTGATATAGAGAAAGATGAATCATTGCCCCTCAAAGAGTTTATCTGCTAGATGTTGTATTCATGCATTGGTCTCGGACAACTTGTATACAAGGTCACTAGATCTCTCGACGGTTTCCAGGGCACTAGGAGCCGATCGGCCTAGGAGAGATTGTCTAGACACCTAGAGGTGCAAGGACCTCGAGTGTTGCATCAATGTCCTTAGCGACGAGCTGAACCCAAGAGTCACAACGGCTAATCATGGGTTTCCTATGGACCATCATATAGATAAGTGTGGATTGGTGCAGAGCTGAACCGTAGAGTCACAGCTGCCAATCGGTCTGCATGTGTCTATCATATATTTTGCTAAGAGCTAACGATGCAGAGATGAACATGGAACAATGTTGGTTTTATCATGTTTATGCTAATCCTTGTCTTGTACAGGGATGGACGGTCAGCTATGGTAAGACTCACTGAAAAAGTGACACATTTGTATTGCTTGAGTTTTCTACATAAATTGCTTGTAGAGATTAATCCGTTGCAATAAAATGTTATGTTCTACTAAAAAAAAGATATGACATCGTGCTGATAATTGTCCCTAAGAGTTGCTTAAACAAATGAACTGAATATGCTCATGAAACACGTTGCGCACTCCACAGAAATAGATAGTCATCGTGCTTGAAATGATTAGTCCCTTGCATGCTCTAAATGAACTGAAATGAACTGTGGCTTTTCAAAGATGTTTTCAAAAGAGAATGTAAACTGACTCTGTATGGATGAAATGAATATAGGTAAAAGTAGCAAGATCATATCACAAGAAATATTTTCTCACTAAATAAACAATGATCCTTTCAGACAAATGTAGCTCTTTGTTCACAATCACCAGTATGCTGATATACTGACCCACCATCAGTCTGCATGCAGGTGCAATATGCAAGAAGGATAGTCCGAAGCGATAGCCCGAGCCTCATCCTCAGGAGCCAGAAATCAGAAGAGATGCCAAGAGATGACATCTGTTGCAAGAGTTGGTTTTGTATATAAAGGGATGTAATGTATGTGAACGGGATCATTGTAATCTGTAAAGTTCTGAGAGAATGTAACATTGTATCAGAGAGAATTGAGAGCTTGTAATATGTTCAAATGAAATCAATAAAGAGAATTGTTTCATGTTACCATTGTGTTCAATGCATGTATTCTGAAATATGTCCGCTGCTGCTTCAATTATCTGCAATATGTTCCGCTGCGTATTATCAATCTTGTCTATCTTGTCTTGTTACAGGTCTTGGCCTTGTGCAAGCGCAACTTAGACTTGCACGGCATCACGCCTTAGCGAAGACGATCGGTCTCAAAGAGTCCGAAGCGAGGACGAAAGGACTTTGTGGGATCGGGGCGAGACACGCCATACTTGGCTTACAATCTCTCATAAACTATTCAAAATTATAATGATACCGTTCCATATATTACATTCCTTTATATAGAAAATCATCTATTTGCATATTCATCTTCTAATTTCCGGCTCCCAAGGATTAGGATCTGGCTATCACTTCGGATTATTCATTGTGAACATCTCGCACCTACGTGCAAACTGGTGGTGGGTCAATATACTAACGTACTGGTGAAAGACAAAGGCATCATCATCTAAAACGATCACTAACTAATTTAGTAGAAAATGTTTCTATGATAAAGATCTTACTATCTTTTACATACGTTCATCCAATACAATAAATAGTCAGATTACTTCTTTGAAAACACTTTCGAAAACATTTCAATTATCTTTTCAAATCTACCATCTAATAGGGCCCAATTCAAGCAAGATAATTGTTCATCTACGTGATATGCGCAACGTGTTTCATAAACTATATTCAATCTGTTCGGGACATTCACAACAACATATCATTCATCACTCTTCTGTTAGTATATTTTAATAGAACAGTACCAATCCAATTTCCTATCTATAATAGGGACAACTACACTTCAAATGATTCATATTATTCATAAGGCCAATTCATAATAGGAACATAAAGCATTAAGGGGTATCACTTATTCAGTGATTCTTACCAAAACCGATGATCCATCCCTAAACAAGACAAGGGTTAGAATAAACAAAATATAAGTATACAACATGTTCCATGTTCGTCTCTACATGGTTAGACTTGAAATAATCTTTGGCCATGCATGCACTTGATTAGCAGATGTGACTCAAGGCTCAACTATGCACTAATACATGCATATACCAGCAACTGTGACTCACGGTTCTGTTATTCACTGATATGCACACATAGTAGCAACTATGACTCAGGTTCGGGTCTTCACTAATCGACACCTATCTATATGATGGTCCATGGGTCTATTTCTATGAATAGCCACTGGGACTCTTTGGTTCAGCTCGTAGCTAATAAACACATCACCCCCTGATTGTGAGGTATCTTTTACCTCAGGGTACCTTAATCTCTCCTAGGCCAAGTGATTTCTAGTGCCCCAATAATTCACCTGAGAGACGATTACCTTGTGCACAAGTTGCCCGAGACCAATGCATGAATGTAATTTCTATCATATAAATCATAATAGAGTAACAAATAAACGACACATTCCTTCGTGCCTTAACAGATATACGACACGTTCATTTCGTGTCTTTCTTTTTTTCGAATCACAGAGCCAATAGCTCCTCTCTTTTCTTATCCTTTCCAACATATGATATAAGGAAACATATACTCACTCTTATTATTCACAAACATAGCAACATATCTGATTCATTAAGTGGATACTTCTACTCTTGATAAGCATACGATTTGAGGCATGTAAGCATTATCACATCCTTTCTTATTAAGCATGGCTAGGATTTATATATCAAGGCAAGTCTAACTTTAGCATGGCAACATCTTATCTTGTCTTAACAAAGCAAATATTCGTTCATTCAACATGCAAATTATCTTATTAGCATATTGATCCGAAGTACTAGCATTCCCAATGATTAGTAACTTGTTATTAGCAATAAGCATTAAATCAAAAACATCAATTCATTTTAAGCGTGAAAGAGTTAGAAAATGAAGTCCTTGTCCAATCACCAGATCAATCGTCTTCTGTTCCAGAGTCAGCAATCTGATTTCTATGTCTATATAGTGCATTCGCGGAGCGGGAAACTACGATGTGGTTTCCATGAAATTTAAGCTCATGAACTTACCCACCATCATGTTTAATGTGAAATCTTTCTGTACATTCGCATCCTTGAGAAGGGAAGTACTAGGTACGATTCATGCCTTCGAAGGACTACTACTCTCATGAATTGTGTAGATAGACAAGTACATATCGTAACTTTAGTTGGTTGCACCCCTTGATCTCCCTTATGGCTCTGAACTTGCTAAAACGATGTCGCTCCAATAAATTTTGACATCCTTCTTGACGTCAAATTCGGATACATAGAACAACCACCACTTGAAGACCGACCAAATATAGATCAAATTGCCCAAAACATACTAAAATTTTGAACAATACAGATCTCTAGACTCATGTATATGCTTAAATGA
Organism: Iris pallida; assembly: GCA_029216955.1. Lineage (NCBI taxonomy): Eukaryota > Viridiplantae > Streptophyta > Magnoliopsida > Asparagales > Iridaceae > Iris > Iris pallida. Next base: position 33,490 of record JANAVB010018949.1, read on the forward strand.
GCACAAAATGTACCCATAAAGCTACTAGATAATTCTTGCAATATACAGTCGACCGTCAATATACTAGTGTTGCTTTTCAGTCCAAATGAGTCCCGTCTCATGTCATGACAACCGATCTGTTTTCTTCGCCGCATCTTTTGTGGACAATTTCAAGACGTTCCAGGCTACCATCCACCTCAAAATGATGATGGATTCCAATACTTTATATCCAAATGACAAACTCCAAAATGTACTCTCAAAACATTTGGTGTTTGCAGTTTGTCATTTTGATCAAAATGCGAACAAATAGGCAAATTCTTCGTCTTAGAAATCCACCCCCCTAGCCCCTAGCCCACGCACACACAACACTCCCCACCCACCCCCAACCCCTAGTAGTGAGCATCGAATTCAAATCGAGCTGATTTTGAAAAAATTGAATAAAATTTTGAAAATCAAACAAAACCTAATTGAATTAAAACTATTCGATTTTCGTCCGGTTAGATTTCATGGACAGTGGGTCGAACCTTCACATTTTAGCAAATTGACCATATTTAAATAACAAATCTTTAAAAAAAATCTCAAATAATTTTGTCATAATCCTTAAATAATTTTAACATAATTCTCAAATAGCAAATTAGATCGAACCTTCACATTTTAACAAATCCTTTTTGATATATATGTAAGAATGAGGGTATAGATGTATTAATTCAATTTTTGAAAACCCCCACCCCCACCCCCCCACCCCCCACGCCACCCCACCCCACCCCAACCACCCACACCCATACACAAAACACAACACACACCACACCCACGCCACCCACCCCAACCCCTAGTAGTGAGCATCATATTCAAATTGAACCGAATTTGAAAAAATTGAACAAAAACAAATTTCGTAATTTTGAAAATCGAAAACCAAACAGAATTAAAACGGTTCGATTTTCGTACGGTTTGATTTCACGAACAGTGGATCGAACCTTCATGTTTTAGCAAATTTGCCATATTTAAATAACAAAATTTAAACAAAATCTCAAATAATTTTGACGTAATTCTCAAATAATTTTGACATAATTCTCAAATAGCAAATTAGACCGAACCTTCACATTTTAACAAATCTTTTTTGATATATATATATATATATATATATATATATATATATATATATATATATATATATATATATATATATATAACGGGGGTATAGATGTAATTTACTATTTTTAATTCAATTTTCGGTTCGATTTAGGTTCAAAATTTTAAATTTGCAAAACGATTCGTAAAAACCAAAATATTGAAATTAAAAACCAAATTTCGAACGGTTATATGTGAAACCGGATCGAAGCACTAATTCAATTCGGATCTATTTTCGGTTAAAAACAGAAACAAACCTCCAACCTTCTCCTCCCCCACGGGCCACCCCTCTATTGCTATGTGTGTGTGCAAGGGATGGACCTAAAATATGGGCTTTCTTGCTGCCAAGGACACGGACCTAAAGTATGACTTGAAGTGGACAGAGAACCATCTTTTTATGAGAGGAACGGACCTAAAACATGACTGTCATGCCTTTCTCACTGCCAGAAACACGGACCTGAGAGGTACTGATTGAAAGTTAAGCACCACCATCATGCTAATATATATAGTACTCTAGCTCTCCCAACAACATTTTGATACATCATCCCATCCCCTTTAAATCTTTAGATGACAAACACATTCCACCTAAAAGAAATGCTTCACTAAACAAACATTAATTCTGTTCAATTATTTCAATGATTGCTGACCAAATACTAGCACCTCATAAAATTAACAAATTTTTTTTTGCATATTTAGCATCAAAGTTTATTGATATTGCTTTCGAAACATAAATTTGCACAAATTGTATTTTGAACCCCAAAACGTTCATTGGAAAGACGTATTATACGATTCACCGGTTAAAATGAAATTTGAAATCAAGAAATACGCCCTTCGGAAGGACGTATTTACGCCCTTCAGAAGGGCATTTTGGGGGTCAGATCACAATTTATGTTCTCAGTACAATTTCAAAAAAAAAATTGATACTATATACGCAATTTTATGTAAAATTAAACCTCGATTGTTTAAAAAAACAAGATATGGTGCAATGCTTTTTATTGCAAAATATCCTTAATATTGGCAATAAATTAACAAACAACAAATGTGAGGACCATGTACAACCAACAAAAACATTGCTACTGCTTGCTATACAACATGATCCATCCCTCTCTATGCATAAGTATTAACAAAAACAAACAGTAGCATTGCTAGTAAAGAAATATAATCATGGGAATCTCTCTCACTCTCTCTCTCTATTGGCAAGTGGTGAATTTTGTTCTCTGGCCGAAGGTTCCGAGCATATGGCATGCCACTTCCAATAATTTCCCTGCAAAAATATTAGTTAAACAAAGGCGTTAGTTAGTGACTTTATTCTATACCTACCAAAATAATAAGGTTATCATCACTACATTATTATTAGTAGTAGTAGGAATACACTTTAAAGTGTCACTAGTCCTAATTATTAAGCAACCCACTTCACGTACCAAACTTTTAGCAACTCTTTCTTAAAGTTGATATCTTACTAATGAAGGCACGAATGTGAATGTAGCATGCATGTAGAGGTGCCAAGCAAAAAAAACAAAAATATATATATTAGAAGGTTAATTAGGGAAATTAACTTTGTTGAGGACTTTCTACAAGGTTACAATGAACTGAAAAGTCTACCAACAATTTATTCATACAGATCATTGTCAATTAGACAGCTGATTCCAGCTAGCTCGGGAACAATGATGCGTTTCCTAGTGAACCACAATGTCTGGAAAATTAGTATGAACCAAACCAGAAGATATTTTTCCATAATTGCAAACTGACCACAAAGCTAAATTATTAATTTATTTTTAGGAGAAAAAAAAAAGGTTTTAGCAAAATTTTCCTTCGGACAGTTGATTTACGAGAATACTTGATTGCCACATTAGCATAAAAACGCAAGCAAAAAAAAATTGGATCTCCTGTTGCTAATCTAATGCTACACGTCTGTTAGATACAAATTAGTAGGAGAGATTGACCTCTCATACAAATCTGCACTAGAAATATAGTACGAGCAAGGACGGAACCAAAAAATTGAGCTGAGATAGGTCAAGTGGGCTTATGGTGGGTTAAGTGCAGGGATTGACTGATATAAAAAAAATGAAATGAAAAACATGAACAAAAAAAGAACATTTTTTGGTTCGGCCTATGAGTAGGAGAAGACCGTCTAGGTCGCATCTTAGGTCGCATCTTAGGGCTTCTTTGGTTTCCATTTGAAACATTTATTTTGAACTATACACCGTCAAATGGCACTCTTATGTGTGTAGCATATGTTGTTTGTTGTCACTTTCATAATGTGAAAACGCAGGAAACACCAAACAAGGTTATATTTATCATTTTGGCCAAAATGTTGACAGAAACAATAAATGTTTCATCTCAAATCGAAGTTAACTACTACTATTTGACACAGTTTAAAACATAATATTTATCATTTTTATCGACATCTTAGTCAAAAGTCAAAACGGTAAATAAAATTAAATTTGTTTGATTCCTACTGTTCGTCATTTTCACCATATAAAATGGCTGAAAAGAAAAGACGTCAATCGCTCGTGACATCATATCTGCAATGGAACATTTTTCATTTCAAATGGAAAACTAGCCATTAACCAACAACCACCACCTAAATTCTTCTTTTAAATCTTAAATCTTCTCTAAATGTTATTGTTTTTTCATTATTCTTTGTAAATGATTCTAATACTCATTTTCTCACATTTCGTACATGAATTTTCCAAAAAGAAGGAACAAATTTTTTTCTATAATATGTCCACTCCTAATTTTTTGCTAATTTGAAAATATCTGCCATGCTAGCAAACATAAAACATCCTGGATCAAATAGCATTTTAGGAGTTTAACTTAAAGTATATATAAAACATTTTAACACATAAGAACAGTTACTAATAACAGGAACCCAATAGGTCCACCGCTTCTAGTTCATGTGGAGCGCAGTACGGATACTAGACTCAGGGCCCATCCGTAAGAACATGTATCCGTATACATGTAGATGTGTGTGGTTGTAATCAAAAAATAAATAATAATAAATAACAGGAACCTAATATGTAAAAAAATTAAGTACTTAATTGAACAAAACCATGCTACCACCGACAAACCTTCATCTCAATCACGTGCGCCACAAACTTCACCACATATCTCCATAAAAACCACCCCTCGGCATCCTCACCCCCTCCCAATCTAAACCACAACGAGTTAACCACCTCACCTCCGGTGAATCTAAACTACCAACAACCAAACTCACGACAGACCCACGACTAGTTTGGTTTATTATACAGAAGACTGTTTACGTTGCAGTCAAGTTATATTAAAATTTTATTCATTTGCTCAAATGTGCAATTTCTGGAATACTTGTTGGCCACTGCTTCCGAAACGTTCATTTGAGTTCAGAAATGGATCATAAAGTTTTGTTCATTCATCCAACAAATTCGAATCAGACTATTTGGCTGACATTTAGTATCAAATGTGGAACCATTTGGCTCGCATTTAGCTCCAAATGAAGTCCGAAATGAATTGACATTATTCTGAAATGATACCGGCTCGAATGTAGCACCAAATGAAGTCTGAAGTCAAAGTTTCGTTTGTTTATCCCAAATGGACATCAAAGTAAAACAAACATGCTAAATTTACAATCAAATGGATTACAATTCATTTAAACATTTAAACGTGACGGTTAATAATCCGCCCTCCTCTCCAAACTGGCAACTGCTGTGTAAGAATTTGTAAATGAATTGTAACCCATTTGATTATAATTTGCACAAGGCGAAATCTGAGATAAAACCTAATAGCGATCTAAACTGGAGCTATGTACATTGCAACAACAACAATAACAACTAATAAATAAAGGGTCCGACTATACGCACCCCACCTATTTCTAAGTTGACCCCAATTTCTAAGTTTACCCCACTAATAGAAAACTAGACTGAACAAATTTCTAAGTCTACCCCAATTCTGGACAGAAATGCCCCTAACCCAAATGAAACATAACCCCACCCCAATCCACCGTATCATTCAATTATTTCTAAGTCTACCCCAAACCCCAAACACACATTCAAACCCATCCCAACCTAACCCTAAAACTCTCCTCCTCCTCCACCCCATTTTCGAACCGAACTCTCCCATTTGTACGACCCTAAAATTTCGAACGAAAACGCAGAAATTTTTAGGGTTTCCATCGGCACTGTTCGACCATGGTTTGTCGGACGGATGTCAAACTGTTCGGCTCACGACAGTCGAACTTTCCTACTCTGTTCGACAACATCCTGCCGAACAGTTTGTATTTGTTCGAACATCACAGGTCGAACAGTATGGATTTGTACGTTCGACCTATGTATGTCGAACACTTTTAATATGTTCGACCTGTGTATGTCGAACAGTACGAATTTGTCCGACTCGTTCAGGTCGAACAGTTCGCGAATTTTGTTTTTTTTCAAAATCGAAACAGCCGAATCACTACTCGAAACAAAAACATTAGTAGGGAGATCTTCTATCATTACTTTGGCCCTCCATTGTAATTTCTTTAAGCTTCAAATAATGTCTTCTAGGGTTTTTGGGTTTGAGGAAGATAGGTTGGGGTGTAGAGTTAGAAATAGTAAAAGGATAAATCAGTCATTTAACAATACAACTTAAGTTACTCAGAAAAGTTGGGGTCAACTTAGAAATAGGTGGGGTGCGTATAGTCGGACCCTAAATAAAAGAAACAGAGTGACTAACCTCTTCTCGGCGACGCCGTCGTCTTCTCCGCTGCTGCCGTCGGCTTCTTCGCCGATGGTGCCACCGGCGTCTCCTCCTCTTCGAGCGGGAAGAGCACGGAGTCGATCCCCTGCACAGATATCCTCCCGTCGGTATAGATGTCGGGGTCGAAGAGGTAGGCGGAGCCCTCCCCCTGCCCGAACTTGACCGAGCCGTCGGCCTCCCTCGCCGTGACCTTGCTCGGCAGCCTCAGCGTGTCGTACCTCACCTTCCCGAACCTCCTCACGGCGTTGTACATGCTCTCCTCCGTCTGGTACTCCGGTATCAGGTGGTAGTACACGATCTGCTCCGCCGCCCCAGGCTCGCCCAGCTGCTCTGCCGTCAGCCTCCCCATCGCCTCGTCGTTCGGCGCCAGCACCGTCAGCACGTACCCCTCCGAGACCAGCCTCCCCATCTCCGTCGCCAGCGAGGTCAGGTTCACCAGGATGTCGGCCAGCTCGTTGTAGCCTCCGTAGAGGATCAGCGTCTGGATGAAGTCCTTCACCTGCGACTCCCCGTCGAAGTGCCGCCTCCCCGCGCCCGGGCCGGGGGCCGGCGCGGGCGCGAGGGAGGGGCCCGGCGCGAGCGCGTCGTAGACCGGGAGCGCCGGTGGCGCGCCCGCGGGTGCCGGCGGGGCCGGCCTCTTGAGCCGGTGCGTGCGGGGGTCCACCTCCGGGGCACCCGTCGGGAGCACCGCGGAGATGGCGGCGAGGCTCCTCCTGCGGTTGAAGGCCTCCTGGACCGACTGCGGGACCAGAAGCTTCGAGACGCCGTGGATGACTCCGTCGGGGCGGACCACCGCGTCCGGATGCACGATGTTGCGGTCCGATAGGTCGATCTCGTCGCCGGAGAGCGTTCGGAACGACGACGACGAGGAGCTGATGCTCGCGGAGCGGAGGCGAGCCGGGACGACGTGGAAGAGGAGGAGGGTTTGGAGGGAGCGGAGGTTGCCGGGCTCGAGGAGGAAGCGCTTGAACTCGGGGTCGAGGTCGCGCTCCAGAGCCTCGTTCTTGGGGGCGAAGATGGTCAGATTGCTGGAGCCGACGGCCTGCTCGAGCGTCTGCAAGAGGAGGGCCTTCTCCACCAGCTCGGCGAGCTCGGTGTAGTGCGAGTCCAGCAACGCGACGAGCACGGAATTGGAGTTGATCGTCGTCGCCGCCATTGACTGAGCTTGAGCTGTTGTTGAGGCGGAGATCAAGAGGACGGTTAGGAGTAGGCTGCCAATGCCATAGATCGGAGACTCCATGGGAAAGCTTGTGCTTCTTCTTCTTCACTATACTTTTTTTTTCCCCTTCAGTTTTGGTCTATTAGAACTGTGTTTTGTTTGTGGGGATGTGTGTTATAAAAACAGGGGGGAGGAGGAGGAGAATACACACGTTGAGAGCTGGTGGTGTGTCAGGACAGGCTGGGTGGAGTGTGAAGTGGAACCAGAATCTGTTCTTGACATGTGACTTTAATGGTAAATTTGGTGGAGGAAATGTCCTTTCTAGCCTTGATTTTTGGTGGTTGTTAGACACTGACATGGCGGAGAAGGTCAGGGTAAAGTGGTCAGAGTAGTCGAGTTACTGGACTTGTTTGACTATTTGGCTATTTGCTGAGTTAGGAAGTAACACTTTTGTGCAATATGTTGATGCTTTTTTGCAAATATAGTCTCTGAAAGGTACAAAAAATGTACGTAAACCATTATAATGTATTGCAAATATACCCTTGAAATATTTGTATTGATTTCCTTGTTATGAATATTTGTCGATGTCATTTTTTTTATAGAACTCTGTTACATAGACCGATGGAAGATGACCGAACATGTGAACCGAAAACACGTGGTAGCTTCCAATTAGTCCGATTTGGACTCTGACGTTAGCATGGAACTCGATTTTTGGTGGGTTCCAATCCGAACCAATGGGTGGTCGTCACATGTCCTCCATTCACACACATAATTTTTTATCGGCACGTGAGAATGTTCTTTTTTCTATGATCAAATACACATGTTAGAATGTTTCAACTGGGACCAAGTAATCAATAGAAATTATATTTTGTTTCAACTTATTAAATGGTAATTATGATACTTTTGAAATTTTTGTTTGGGTACTTTGTAAGAAAACTTATACTAGTATTCTAGTTTAAGCTAAATAATTCCAAAGGTATGGTCGTACGTATCCTAGCAATATACTTATGCACAACAGAGCAACTTTGAAAGTGGGTATTATGAATTTCTTTAGGGCTATACAAGTAAAAGTCAATATTGGAAAGGATATACATATAAAATTCCAAAATAGTAAATGAGAGAAGGACGTGTTTGATAGTTGACGAAACCGTACGAAAGGAACCGAACCAGCAGGAAAAGGTAAGGGTAAAGATGACATTTCGTGTGGGCAACAGTGAATGGCGTTACGCGCCCTACTTGTTAGATGATGCAAAAGGAAAATCGTGGGATGAGCTGTCGTTGTTGCCCCTTGACTTGCAGTGGAGTTTTGATATCAAGTTCCTTGAACCAAGTTACTTCAACTAGGGGTGAGCATTCGGTTTATTCGGTTCAAATCGAACCGAATAATCGAAAATCGAATTGGACCGAAAATCGAATAAGCAAAACCGAAACCGAACCGAATTGATCCATAACCGAATCAAACCGAACCGAATTAAATCGGTTCGGTTTTCGGTTTATTCGGTTTATTCAATTTTTCGGTTTATTTGCATTTTTTTTTGTTATTATATATAATAACTAAATATACCTAAATTTATTTAGTATATACCTATAGTATATACATATGTATATTCGGTATATACCTATATATATTAATACATGTGTGTGTATATATAGTATATACATATATATATAGTAACTAATTTTTCTTATTCGGTTTTCGGTTTTAGACCGAAACCGAAACCCAAAACCGAAACCGAAACCGAATAAGAAAATTTAGTATTTTCAAAACCGAAACAGAACCGAATTTTTTTTAACCGAACCGAATCTCTTATTCGGTTCGGTTCGGTTCGATTTTCGGTCCAAAATCGAATAATGCTCACCCCTAACTTCAACCTTGCTCTATTTGCATTTTGGGTCTTTACTCTTTTATGCAAGTATGTTGTTTAATAACTTCTCTACAATATTTTTCTTTCCTTGAAAGAATTTTAATATTTTTTACTCTTTTCTTGCAAGAATTCTTAATAGTTTAGTTATATGTTCACTATGTCCAGGTGTATGTGGCTGAGCACAAAGCCAACACGACTTGGTTCTGATTGAGTTTGAATGGGTTCGGCAGGTCAGACCAACTCGGTCAAATACTCCGGTGCAAGTCGAACCTTGAACCAAAATACCAAATCTAGTCTGGACCATGGATTCGGATAGAGTCGGCCCTAACTAAACCAGGATGGTTCCGGACGTCCGGGTTATATTAAAAAAAAAACTAACATGGGCGAGGCCTTGGCCCACTATTTAATATATAGAAAAAAAGTAGAGAATATTTTTTTTTAATGAAAATAGTAGAGAAGAAATAAAAATAATCATTAAGAAAATAAATAAATTTTCTTTAATTAAGAAATGTTACATAAGCATAGTCAAAATATAAGAAATTTTCATAAATCAGTTAAATATTTTTTTGTTTGTAGAGAAGCTGAAAGGTACAATGTTTATCTTCAATTCCAACACTCTCTTGGTACCCGTAATACCCATTTTCTTATGTTCAAATTTTTATTTTTTTGTATTCATTAATTTTCTCATATTTTGTTGTCACACCCCAGAACCAGAATACTGGAGAGCGGGGGACAGACACAGCCAGCTACGTACATTGGCGTGCAACACACTTCGCAATACGGTCACGGCTGTCTAGATGCATGAGGGTTAATCTACAATCCATCAGTATCTTTTGGTCAAGAACAAGCCTAGTGTCTCAATATCCAGCAAGCAAATAGATATTACAAGATGTTAGATCATCAGACATACAAAAGTAAGGCGTCCCAAACATTACATATTCAGATGATCATGAAGTTAGTCATACAAAATGCGAAGACTAGTAAGAGTTAAGTCATACATGATCAACCCTAGGATTTGTCAATCATGTTACATCCCTTAGGCAGTTGCAACACGAGCTAACACATGCTCAGCGGCTAAACGTCTCAAAAGAATAAATTATAGTAGAGTGGGAGAGCAAAAATAAGAAACCCACTCGTTGCCACGGTTACTCTTGGTGTTCACCATCTGGCTGAAAGACAGGTATATCCTCGGGAGTCACTCCGAAATCTGGCCATACAAAACCAGCTGAGTTAGACCCCAGAAAGAGCAAGTATCACAAGGGAGGCTCCACTTATGAACTAAAACCAGCATATAATGAATAGAAAAACTGATACAAAAACATAAGTATAATAACCTAAAAGATAAGAGTTAAATGAACATATTTGCTTACATCAGGAAGAACAAGAGGTGGAATATAATTTCCATGCTAATCATCAGACAATCATTCAGGCACGGCCAATCAAGTCCTACGGCTTGTTATCATTAGCTAAATAGGATTATCACAGGCTTAGTTACTAACAAGATGCAATTGAGATATTCCCGCAGACACAAGTCCTGCAGACTATCCATGCTATCCAGGCGAAAGTTACAAGAGTTATCAAGATTTCTGGTGTACTCGAGTACTTAGGATACAAGAAGTTGATAGTGTGCTGGAAATGCGCCCTATTCGACGACAGGCTACAAGTCCACAGGTGTGGCCGGGATAACGGAATCGCCAATAAGTGGGAAATCTCTCTATATGAGCTACTTGATCAATCTAGTCGTTTAACCTAGTCATATTCATTATGAATCAACCAAAAATCCATGTCCTAGATATGATGTAAGACACGACAGGTAGCTTATACAAACACAATCAAGAAAATCAACAACAGAGTCAAGACAAGAGTTAAACTAGCAAGACAAGAGTAGCTGTCGCAACAACATTCAGGTTATACATGTCATATCAGGTTTACTTGTCATATCAAGAATACTTGTCAGGAGTGCGCCTCGACGGGCCACTATCAAGATTATCAAGACGGAATCATATTATCATGTTCAAGTTCAAGTTACTAGCTCAAGATTATCAAGTCGGGTCGTCGCAATTTAGGCCGAGTACAGAAAACATGCAAAGAAGATCACGAACATCCATGGGTTATTGAAACTATCAATCACATATGAACTCCAGTTAAAGTGAGACTGAAAGATTCTTGAAGCCAAGACGGAGATCTACAACTTTCATGTTTTAAGTTTTACAAGATTTTAGCTACAAAATAGCTTAAACAGGCAAAAACAGTCAATCGCACGCGCGCGAACAAAACTGGCCATGGCGTGCGGGGCACGGATGCACGGCGCGCAGGCGCATGGAAAATGAAATATGCACGTCGTGTGACACACGAAACGCACAATGTGCGGGTGCACGGCGTGTCGGGCACGGATGCACGGCGCGCGGGGACGTGACGCGCGTGGACAAAACTGGCCATGGAGTGCGGGCACGCGGGAAAATCTTCGTTATAAGACTTCTGGGAAGGACAATTTCTAAGGAGAGGCACGAGAATATTGGACCGCTTTTGTCTACAGTCACGGATTCTAAGTGGGGCTAGATATTGTTATAGCGTTCTTGGTCAATAACTTCTATTGGAGGATTATTACAATCTAACATTGTTCCTATCGACTATGCTTCCAACAATATGGTAGAAATCTCTTGTTTGAAATATAACTAGAACATGTTGGTTTAAAGGAATTTTATCCTTTCCTTAGCATGGGTAACTAAGAGATAAGAGTCCATAATGGTGCAGAACCTTGCTATCAAATATGATTAGGTAAGCGTTTGGATTCTTTAAGTCATAGGGACTAGTTTGTGCGGGATTTGTGTTGTGTATGAGGCATATATCATAAAACTTGGTTTTATGGTCTAAATATGGCGATATGCATGATAGGTTTAACTGGGGTTTAATAGATTCTCTAATTGGACGTCAATCTTTGATTGAATACATCTTTGGTTTTAATCTACATTGGCTAGACAAGATCCAATAAAATTAATCTAAACCATTTCTATTAGGTTAGGATAACTTAGAATGGGATCCAACTCAAGTGGTTGGGCTTATTACCAGTCGGGTTCTCTAATATATCTTTATTGATATTCTTTGAACAGATTAAAATCTCTCGATTCTCTCTAATACAATACTTACACTCTCTCAGAAATATTACATATTACAATGATCCTGTTCCCATATATTACGTCCCTTTATATACAAAACCAACTCTTGACAACAGATGTCCTCTCTTGGCATCTCTTCTGATTTCTGGCTCCTGAGGATGAGGCTCGCGCTATCGCTTTGGACTATCTTTCTCGATGCGTCTTGTACCTGCATGCAGACTGATGGTAGGTCAGTATATTAGCATACTGTTGATTGTGAACAAAGAGCTACATTTGTCTGAAACGATCACTGTTCATTTAGTGAGAAAATATTTCTTGTGATGTGATCTTGCTATTTTTATCTATATTCATTTCATGCATACAGAGTCAGTTTACATTCTTTGAAAACATCTTTGTAAAGCCACAATTTATTTTTTTCATTTCAAGCATACAAGGGACTGTTCAATTCAAGCACGATGACTATTCATTTCATGTGCAGTGTGCAGCGTGTTTCGTGAACCATATCATTTCATTAGGGACAATAGCATTAGCATTCTTTTCTCTTATTCAAGACATTCTCAAGCAGATTACAAGCATGATTATCATAACTTCTTTGGACGTAACATAGTAATTCTTGGCAATAATTTATTCTTTAAGTAACTCATGTTCAGAAAACTTAACAACGAATGTATCACTTTTTTCAGTGATTCTTACCATAGCCGATTGTCCATCCCTGCATAAGACAAGGATTAGCATAAACATAACATAACCAGTATTTTTATTTCCCGTTAGTCTCTGCATCGTTAGCTCTTAGCAAAACATTCTTGACACATGCAGACTCGATTGGCAGTTGTGACTCTCCGGTTTAGCTCTGCACCAATCAACACTTATCTATATGATGGTCCATGGAAAATCTCATGATTAGCCGCTGTGACTCTTTGGTTCGGCTCGTCGCTAAGGACTCAGATATCGACTCCTATTTTCACATGGAGGCCCTAATCTCTCCTATGTCGAGTGGTTCCAGGCGCCCCCAAATACCACCCGAGAGACAAATTTTACTTGTGCACAAGTTGTCCGAGACCAAATGCATGCTCTAGCAGTTCTATCACATGAGACATATTTAGACTTATGCACAGATATACGACACGTTCATTTCGTGCCTTTTTCTTCTTTTGATCACATAGCCATCAGCTTCTCTCTTTTCTTGTCAAGCATGACAATGAGTCATATTCAGAACAAAGATCTATATTAGCATGGCATCATCTCATTTGATTTAACATAGCAAACGTTCATTCCTTTTAATCAGGCAGCAATCTCACTTTAGCATACATGTATCAGTTCGTTTCTTATTAGCAAGAAACAGTTCTACTTCTTAGCATACAGATTATCTCTTTTATCGTATTAGCATAGCAACATGTGGATTCTCTTAAAGCATACTCAATGAATTACCATCTTGTTATTAACAATAGCATTCAATCAAAAACTCAGATTTTTATTAGACGTAAGCGAATCAGCAAATGAGACTTCGTCCACTCACCCAGATCAATCGTCTTCTGTCACAGAACCAGCAATCTGATTTCTCCGTTTATCTAGTGCCTTCACGGAGCGGGACACTACAACAGGAGATGTGCCCAAGTGGGAAGGGGACTTCAAGAGTTGACTCGTTGCTGGTGCCGAAGCACCCGAGTCAACTCTGTACGGCTTACCATGAGCTGCGCACATGACTTTCAGCGCACATTTCTGGTTCGCTGCTGGCATAGCACGTTGAGGGTGCTTGGCCCGTGCTGCCTTGGACTTCTTTGTACTAGTCCGTGAAGGCACATAGTACTCATAATCCAATTTTTTCTTGTCGTAACAACGAGTGATTTTGTCAAAGATAGAGTATTTTCCCTGCGTAGCAGAGTTCATACACAAGAGAGAGGTTGCGCCCTTGTTCCGTCGGTACATCTTCTTCGACTGGAAAGAAGAAGGTTGGGAGCTGCAGTCAGCACTGCGCTTCCCAGGCAGATGCACTGCACCAGTAGCAATATTTTGTTTGCTGAGAACATCAACAGGAAGGATTGGCTGCGCCGGTGCAGCTTCTTCAGTTGTGGTGCTTGGCGCATGGCCTTTGCGCACCCAGACTCGGCGAGTCTTCTTCGACTTTGGCAGCCGCTTTGAAGGGCTCGCACTGCCTTCAGAGAGAAACTCCTCGTACGCTTGCTGATCGAAGCATACCACAAGCATCTTGTGGGAGGAGCCGAGCTTGTTGTCGTCAGACTACGACACGACCTTCTCGTTGGAAGAGAAAGCGGTCTCTAGCAGAGTCACCAGCTTGTTTGCCATTAAAAAGTTTGGGATAGACTATGTATTTAATCACAAATAGAACATAGTACAATATAGGATCTCATTGGAATTCTTCTAGTACACTTATGTTTTATCTGGGAACCGTGGCGATGGAGAGGTAATTCTTTACTCTATTGACGATATGACGATAATCTCGAACTCTCTGAAGGTCTGAGTTGCTCTGGAAGGTGATGAGTCGAAGCTGCTGAAGCTCTTGAAAGTATTGAGAATACTAAAGTGGTTGATGCTCTTGAATGAAGGAATGATCCATCTATTTATAGGCAGCAGAATGATCTGCTTATGCGCGCATATACGATGCGCGCATGGAGATTTTGTACGTAGGAACGCTATGTGTCTGACTTTGTTGGGTGCATGGAGATGCGCCATTAAGCTAGAACTGAATATGTTTGAACTGTACCGTTGGGCTGCGGAGGAGCTAACACGTGACAGTTGTTAAGATTTGGTTATTGCTGAGATCCTGGGTGGTTGGCACCCGTTCTAGACAGAAATGAGTCAATGACACATGGCGCGTGTCTATTGCTCAAAGATCTTGGATTTGGTGCAGGACGATTTGCTTGGATGCGCCTAGGATCTGGCGCGTAAGAAGACTTGTCATCTGACTTTTAAAAGCCAAATGCAAGTCTGGACACATGGCCGTAGAGGCGCATACAAAATCTGAGCGCATGGCTGTTTGAGGCACATGCGAGTGATCAGTCGGCCACGTGGCAGAGTACAGCTGTAACCGACAAAGAGTGATGATTATGTCTCTTCGTCTTCTACAAAAGCTGTCAATTGCTCAGAGTTCGAAGCACGTGCTACTGACTCTGTCACGTAGCATTAAATGCTTGATGGTGACGAGCTTAAGTGGGCACATCACATGTGAGGCGCATGCCCCTTAAGACGCATCGGCTACGGGGCGCATCTGTCTGGGGAGCACATCAGCCGCTGGGCGCATCTCCTTTGGTCAACACATGTTGAGTATTTCGAGGACAAAATTGATGACTTTGACTTAGTCGAATTTGAGGTGGCAGATTCATTGCCATGAATGCATATTCATCGCTTTAACTTCGAGTAGGCTGGCACTTGGCGTATGGCTTTGGTTTATGCCTTAGCCTATAAATAGCAGCGGTGAGAGAGAGTTTGTTATTATTTCTCCCCACTTCTCAACGAAGATGAACTCAACCGATCCCCCCTTGGCAAGACGTTGCACTGAGGGTTGTGAATCTCCTCGTTCAAAGAAGATTTGATGATGAACTCCTTCAGAAGACTGAGATGTGCCCAGTAGGCTATGGGAAGAATAGTTCGTGCTCGTACCCCTTATCGACAGTGTTCTTATATGAGACGGCATTGGGTGCCTGTTGCATGCAAAGATCGGGGTCGTCGTGCCCCAACTTCCGTTATAGTGGGAGAGCCACCGAATTTGGATTGATTTTCAACCCATGTTCTGCTCAATAATAGCTTCATTTAGCCGAAGCACTCGTGTGTTGATGAGGAAGTGATTCGCTCTGAGAGAAAGAATGATGCACCTAACTGAAACACCATAGCAATGTGCCTAGCTGAGTCATTAGAGTGATGCGCCTAGCTGAGACGTCAGAGTGATGCACCTTGCTGCAGAGTTTTTAGACTAGGCTTTTTTGTAATAGATTTTATAAATGGAAAAAAGCCATGTAATAGATTTTCATATAAATTAAAAAAAATCATGCGCTTTTATCCTTGTTGTCTTTGACTGATGCGCTGACATTTATCTCACTACCAAAATAAGTCATATTAGCGACGAAATTAGCGACGCCACCTTACAACGTCGCTAATATTTTTGGATTTAGCGACTCCTAAATGTTGCATCACAATACGTCGCTGATAGCGACAAACAGCGACATATTGCGACTACCATTAGTGTAATAAAAATCAACGTCGTTGATTTGTCGGAAAACGTCGCTAGTTTTATTAGTTCAGCGACGTTTAGCGTCGCAATGATTAATAAGTCGCCGAATATTAAACGGTTAATGACGCTTTGCGACGTATTTTTGGACGTCGCTAATTTCTGATAAAAAGGGTTTCCTCGGTTGGACTTTTCATTTCTCCCTCTCCCCAAATTTTATTTTCCAGCCCCCTCTTCCCCGACCTCGACGACAGCCACCCCCTTCCCTCCGGCGCCGTTCATCCTCCTCCTCCACCGCGAGCCCCTTCTTCTCCCTCCGGCGAGCCCGTTCTCCTCCTCCTCCTCCACCGCGAGCCCCTTCTCCTTCTCCACCGCGAGATCCTCCTCCTCCTCCTCCTCCACCACCGCGAGAAGACTGAAGATAAACCCTAACCCTAATTGAGTATGTTTTTCGTGTCCAAAATGGACACGGAGACACATTACGACCATGTGTTCATTGATACAGTGTGTTCGTGAGGTTTCGGACACTTTGTGTCAATTTATTGGACACGTGGACACCCCCAAGCTTGCATATATGTATTTTACCTCTGTACACTTAATTCCCTCCTCCTCCACAATCGAACTTGTCCTCCTCCTCCTCCTCCACCACCGCAAGGAGACTGAAGGTAAACCCTAACCTAATTGAGGTGTTTTTCGTGTCCAAAATGGACACGGAGACACTTTACGGCCATGTGTTCACTGATACAGTGTGTTCATGAGATTTTGGACACTTTGTGCCATTTGTTGGACACGTGGACACCCTCAAGCTTGCATATATATATATTTCACCTCTGTACATTTAATCCCCTACATACACTTGTGTATTTTCATATTAATTTGGATTTGCATATTGGGTTTGGGTTTCGATATAGTGTTCGATACATTGTTTCACCTTGCAACATTCCTACACTTATTTTAGACAACAAGTATATGAACCAATTAGTCAACATCTATTTGTTGAAGTATGGTACTCCATTCTTCGTAAGTTCTAGCTATATATGTCTCTCAAGATCCAATACTCAAAAATCCCAAGAAGAAGAAGAAGAAAAGAATTAAATGACATCACTCAACACCCTATGACAACTCTTTATAGAATTGTGTTAAAGTGTGAGTTCTACAGTATGAGTTCTACAGTATGGTTCTCTTTGTAGAATAAAATGACATCGCTCAACCCTATCGATCCTCCATACAAGTCTTCCTTCATCTATTGTCTTAAAGTGTGAGTTCTACAGTATGGTTCTATTTGGTGAATTGTGTCTTATTATAGTCCCTGCAGCCATTCGACTGGCGAGACAGAAACTATGTAGTCGTAAATAAAGTTAACTGTCATCCGACCCTCATCCCTCGGCAATGATGATACGACAACCAACCGGAGAGGCAAGGACATAGTCCCTGCATCCATTTGGATTAGTAAATGTGAATATGGGGTTTGGATTCATGGTGTATATGTTCACTGTCTCAAGGATATAGTCCCTGCAGCCATTCGACTGGCGAGACAGAAACTATGTAACCGTAGATAAAGTTGACTGTCCTCCGACCCTCATTCCTCGGCAATGATGATACGACAACCAACCGGAGAGGCAAGGACATAGTCCCTGCATCCATTTGGATTAGTAAATATGAATATGGGGTTTGGATTCATCGTGTATATGTTCACTGTCTCAAGGACATAGTCCCTGCAGCCATTCGACTGGCGAGACAGAAACTATGTAACCGTAGATAAAGTTGACTGTCATCCGACCCTCATCCCTCGGCAATGATGATACGACAACCAACCGGAGAGGCAAGGACATAGTCCCTGCATCTATTTGGATTAGTAAATGTAAATATGGGGTTTAGATTCATGGTGTATATGTTCACTGTCTCAAGGACATAGTCCCTGCAGCCATTCGACTGGCGAGGCAGAAACTATGTAACCGTAGATAAAGTTGGCTGTCCTCCGACCCTCATCCCTCGGCAATGATGATACAACAACCTATCACTATATCTTATATAGTAGTAGATGATGTCTTAGTATTACATTATGTGAGTTTATCTTGATTCTGTTACATTCTTCAGATACTAGATACGATAAGAACATATACTACACCATATGTACAGAACATAGATTATTCACACTAATGTATGCTTGAATGAATCTTGGGTTGTGTTCTGAGCCATCCGTTCTCACACTTGGCAAAAAATCGAATTTCTCATACCTTATCGGCTTTCAAAAATGTACTCAAATTACATGATTGTTCCTTTAGTTAGCTTGCTTATGTTACAATTATATTATTTGTGACTATCGATCTTACCAGATGGTACCCATGACCCGAGGAGTAGCACGTCGTTTGAAGAAAATAGTGAATGCTGAGGTGGCTCCTCCTACAGTTGAGGAGGAAGTGGTACCGGTTGCTAGTGAGACCGGGAGTTCTATTCATCCAGCACCGGTAGCTAGTGAGACCGAGAGTTCTCTTCATGCAGTCCTTGCAAGGGACGACATCTCTCCTCATGCCAAAAATCTCGCTTTTTCGAGGTGGTTGCGTGAACGTATCACTGAGCGTTTGCGTGAGCAGCGTGGTTCTCATTAGCTATTAGTACTTATTTGTATTGGACTATTTGTATTGGGTTGTTTTTGTATTAGTCTATTTGTATTGGACTACATATATGAATTAGAACTGTGTCAATCTCTGGATTATATTGGACTACGATATGGTGATCAGGACATAGTCCCTGCAGCCATTCGACTAGCGAGGCAGAAACTATGTATCCGTAGATAAAGTCGACTGTCCTCCGACCCTCATCCTTCGGCAATGATGATACGACAACCCAACCGGAGAGGATACTCTGAGAGATCCATCTGAGAGGGACGTATACTCTGAGAGATCACCTTTACAAGAATTATATCAGTAGTGGGATCGAGTGTTGGAGGAGATATTATCAAAGTATACGTCCTACTCAGATTGGTCTCTCACCGTTACTATTTTTTCCTGACAGCATGGTGGATGTGCTCCGTCCACAGATTCTTGCTCCGAGCTAAAACTTTGTCCCGGAGATCAAGTGAACATCTTTGGTGTAGAGTTCGAGTGAGAGGTTCCTGACAGCATGGTGGCCTCCTTTGTTAAAGTATCCGTGCTCATCCCACATTGGTTGTGGGACGAGCACAGATACTTTAACAAAGGAGACCACCATGCTGTCAGGAACCTCTCACTCGAGCTCTACACCAAGGATGTCCACTTGAGCTCCGGGACAAAGTTTTGGCTCGGAGCAAGAATCTGTGGACGGAGCACATCCACCATGCTGTCAGGAAAAAATAGTAACGGTGAGAGACCCATCTGAGTAGGACGTATACTTTGATAATATCTCCTCCAACACTCGATTCCACTACTGATATAATTCTTGTAAAGGTGATCTCTCAGAGTATACGTCCCTCTCAGATGGATCTCTCAGAATATCCTCTCCGGTTGGGTTGTGTTCTGAGCCATCCGTTCTCACAGAGGGTCCTATTTTGGATTCTATATTTTGTATTTTGGTTTCTGTATTTTGTATTTTGGTTTCTGTATTTTGTATTTTAGTTTCTGTATTTTGTATTTTGGTTTCTGTATTTTGTATTTTGGTTTCTGTATTTTGGCTCCAGCTCCATTTGCATTAATCTACGGTACGACATGGTGATCAGGACATAGTCCCTGCAGCCATTCGACTGGCGAGGCAGAAACTATGTAGCCGTAGATAAAGTTGACTGTCCTCCGACCCTCATCCCTCGGCAATGATGATACGACAACCTATCAGAATCCTCGACTCTCTTTCGCTACTTGGATATTGACCCAGCTTCCAATCTCTCATTTCCCTCCGGGTCCACTCTACTCCCAATCTCTTCCTCTTTTATACACGGATCTACAGAATCAATACCATCCAAGGAAGGCAAAACTGAATCAGCATTGTCTTCCGGATCGTCCTCATCAAAGCATAACGGGCTGCTCAGCGTGCCCAGCTTCTTCAACTTCTCGCTGGCTACAGAGTCGAAATGGGAACGGGTCCTCTTTGCCGGCCCGGAGCTCTGACTCGCACTCGTCGTCGCGCTACTGGTTTCCTCTCCTCCTCTGACGCGGGTCATAAGAAAAGAAATTTCGTACCTCTTCTTCACATAAACATCATTGCCGCCTTGTACTCGAGCCTCCTCATCTGTGACGCTATCCAAGGCACCGAGAAGTCGGATAGCGTCACAGATGAGGAGGCTCGAGTACAAGGCGGCAATGATGTTTATGTGAAGAAGAGGTACAAAATTTCTTTTCTTATGACCCGCGTCAGAGGATGAGAGGAAACCAGTAGCGCGGCGACGAGTGCGAGTCAGAGCTCCGGGCCGGCAAAGAGGACCCGTTCCCATTTCGACTCTGCAGCCAGCGAGAAGTTGAAGAAGCTGGGCACGCTGAGCAGCCCGTTATACCTTGATGAGGACGATCCGGAAGACAATGCTGATTCAGTTTTGCCTTTTCCTCTCCTCCACCATGGCTATGGACCCATCTGCTCCTCCCTTCTTCCCTTCTTCTTATTTGACTCTCTCAGCCACATATGATATCCAGCTCAAGTGTAGAGTCGAGGGAGAAGAAGTGGACATAAAGAGGAGGAGAAGCAGCACAGCCGGCGGCATGACCCGGAGGAAGTACAGAGGTTTTCTTCAACATACGTAGGAGAACTATAAGGATATATTTTTTCATAATATGTCATCTTGTCAAAGACCCTTAATGTGACAACCATGTTACCGCGGTGTCGGAAGACTAACATGTCATAATTTTCTAAGCCGTGTATTTTTACATAATCCTTCCAACTCTTTCCTCCTATGTCGTAATCTTGCATTATTACATAGAACTGAAATCCTGTTGGAGGATTATGTCAAAACACACGGCTTATAAAATTATGACATGTTAGTTTTCCGACACCGTGGTAACATGGTTGTCACATTAAGGGTCTTTGACAAGGTGATATGTTGTGAAAAGATATATCATTATAGTTCTCCTACGTATGTTGAAGAAAACCTCTGTACTTCCTCCGGGTCATGCCGCCGGCTGTGCTGCTTCCCCCTCCTCTTCATGTCCACTTCTTCTCCCCCGACTCTACACTTGAGCTGGATATTATATGTGGCTGAGAGAGTCAAATAAGAAGAAGGGAAGTAGGGAGGAGCAGATAGGTTCAGAGCCATGGTGGAGGAGATGAGAAGGAAAATGCTTGATCAGAACTTGAGGTAGAAAAGTTGTGACGTTGATAGCGTGAGGGAGGGAGAGGGTGGAAAAGATCTTCTCCTCTGACTCTACACTTGAGGTGGATATCATATTTTGGTTTCTGTATTTTGGCTCCAGCTCCATTTGTATTAATCTACGGTACGACATGGTGATCAGGACATAGTCCCTGCAGCCATTCGACTGGCGAGGCAGAAACTATGTAGCCGTAGATAAATTTGACTGTCCTCCGACCCTCATCCTTCGGCAATGATGATACGACAATCTATCACTATATCTTATATAGTAGTAGATGATGTCTTAGTATTACATTATGTGAGTTCATCTTGATTCTGTTACATTCTTCAGATACTAGATACGATAAGAACATATACTACACCATATGTACAGAACATAGATGATTCACACTAATGTATGCTAGAATGAATTTTGGGTTGTGTTCTGAGCCATTCCTTCCCATATTTTGTGTGATTGTTGTAGACTTGGTTATAGGGACTGAAACCTGTGTACAACGAGAAATGGACATTCTGTGATTGTTTGGATCCTATTCTACAGTGAGAAATGGTTATCTTTTTAAACTGCAGGGAGAAATGGATATTCTGTATTTTATTTATTTATTTTTTTTACAGATTTAGCGACGTTTACCGACGTCCTCCGACCCTCATCCCTCGGCAACGATGATACGACAACCTATCACTATATCTTATATAGTAGTAGATGATGTCTTAGTATTACATTATGTGAGTTCATCTTGATTCTGTTACATTCTTCAGATACTAGATACGATAAGAACATATACTACACCATATGTACAGAACATAGATGATTCACACTAATGTATGCTTGAATGAATCTTGGGCTGTGTTCTGAGCCATTCGTTGATAGCGACTCCGAAAGTATGCGTCACAATACATCGCTGATAGCGACATATTACGACTACCTTTAGTGTAATAAAAACCAACGTCGTTGATTTGTCGGAAAACGTCGCTAGTTTTATTAGTTCAGCGACGTTTAGTGTCGCAAAGATTATTACGTCGCCGAATATTAAACAAATACCGACGCTTTGCGACGTATTTGCGGACGTCGCTAATTTCTGATAAAAAAAGGTTTCCTCGGTTCGACTTTTTATTTCTCCCTCTCCCCAAATTTTTTGTTTCCGCCCCTCTTCTCCGACCTCGACGACAGCCCGACCCCCTTCCCTCCGGCGCCGCTCATCCTCCTCCTCCACCGCGAGCCCCTTCTCCTCCCTCCGGCGAGCCCCTATCACTATATCTTATATAGTAGTAGATGATATCTTAGTATTACATTATGTGAGTTCATCTTGATTCTGTTACATTCTTCAGATACTAGATACGATAAGAACATATACTACACTATATGTACAGAACATAGATGATTCACACTAATGTATGCTAGAATGAATTTTGGGTTGTGTTCTGAGCCATTCCTTCCCATACTTGGCAATTAAGCCATTCGACTGGCGAGGCAGAAACTATGTATCCGTAGATAAAGTTGACTGTCCTCCGACCCTCATCCCTCGGCAATGATGATACGACAACCTATCACTATATCTTATATAGTAGTAGATGATGTCTTAGTATTACATTATGTGAGTTCATCTTGATTCTGTTACATTCTTCAGATACTAGATACGATAAGAACATATACTACACCATATGTACAGAACATAGATGATTCACACTAATGTATGCTTGAATGAATCTTGGGTTGTGTTCTGAGCCATTCGTTCCCATACTTGGCAATTAAGCATGTGAAATAGAACTGATTATGTTTAGTTTGTCTTACGAACCAGATTTGCTAGAATGATTGTTGTAGACTTGGACATTGTGTGAATTTTGGGTTGTGTTCTGAGCCATTCTGACAACCATATTTTGTGTGATTGTTGTAGACTTGGTTATAGGGACTGAAACCTGTGTACAGTGAGAAATGG
The DNA here is from genome assembly GCA_029216955.1 of Iris pallida. NCBI lineage: Eukaryota > Viridiplantae > Streptophyta > Magnoliopsida > Asparagales > Iridaceae > Iris > Iris pallida. The sequence goes on from JANAVB010018949.1 coordinate 56,833, forward strand.
ACATTCTGTGATTGTTTGGATCCTATTCTACAGTGAGAAATGGTTAGTTTTTTAAACTGCAGGGAGAAATGGACATTCTGTATTTTATTTTATTTTTATTTTTTTTGCAGAATTAGCGACGTTTACCGACGTTTACCGACGTCCTCCGACGTAAATATGTGTCGGTAAACGTCGGTAGATAATTAATATTATCCAGTCTACCGACGTTTAGCGACGCACAATTACGTCGGAGGACGTCGGTAAACGTCGCTAATTATCACCATAAATTTCCAGGATTTACCGACGTCTAGCGACTTTGTATATGTCATTAAATCACCGACGTCTCGTCGGTAATTCGTCCGTAAATTTACCGACTTGTAGCGACACTAAATATTACGTTGCAAAGAGCGACGACACGACGGTGGACGTCGGCATTATACCGACGTATAAATACGTCGGCGAACGTCGGCAATTACAACGTTTAACGACGTTTTTATGATCAGCGACTTACATTTCCGCAACCAGCCCGAAACGTCGGTAATTTCGTCGCTAATTAGTTTTAGCGACGAAAATTGTTGTTTTAGCGACGTCTTTAGGCGTCGCTAAAACGACTTATTCTGGTAGTGTCTTGTGTCTTTGGCGCATGATGTATGTAGCGCATAAGAATTTTGGTCCTTTTGATGCGCCTAAAATTCTATGCTTCTACAGTACTGGCCTTGCCTTGGCCTCCTAGGGATAGTAGCTACAGGGAGCCTTGCAATAGTAGTTAGGCTAGGGACTTGGAATCCCTGCTCTGTATAGGAAGGCTTGGGAGCTCCCTGTAAGGATTTTGCAGAGGTCTGTATGCACCTTGCACATGCTGCACAAGTAGCAGGTAAGTGCTTGTGTGTGTTGTGTGTAGCACACACATGAGTGTGTTAGTATCCAGTATGTTTGGAAGAGGGTGATGACAGTAGTGTGTGTGTGTGTGTGTGTGTGTGTGTGTGTTAGGGGATGTGCTAGAGTGAATGTGCAGTGTAGGAGATGTGTGTTTGTGAGTGTCACATAACAGTAACAATTAGTGTGTGTATGCGATGTAAATAGTGTTGTGTATGTGATTGTGTGTGTAACCCACACATAAGAGTGTGAGTTGGAGTGTATAGGTAGAGTACCTATGTGATGTCATGTGAGTAGGTAAATGGAACTTGCCTATGTGTAATGAGGGTAAGTATCATAGGATATTACATGTGTACTAGGTATACTAGGTAATGTAGGTAATGTCATGTGGGAAGATTATGTGGTATGTGTGAGAGGTAATAGGGTATTACCAATAGGTAGGTAATATAAAATTAGGCTAACCTATGTAGATAAGGTAATGCACATAGGGTATTACCTATATGCTATAGTAGGTAACTTAGCATAGGTAAAGGGGATAGGTAAAGGGTAAATAAGTAGGGTATCCCAAGATACCTTATACTAGGTAAATTATCCAAGTAAAGACTAAGATAGCCTAGTATAGGTTGGTTTACCTTGGAATGACAAGGTAATGGCCTAGAAACCTATGTTTGACCCAATTTTACCAAGGTTGGCTAGTTTGACCGTAAAAGTCAACATTTAAGTCAAATTGACCTAGTTTGACCACAAAGACCTAGTATTGACCTAGAATCGACTTAGAATGCATATTTTTTCTGAGATATCCATGTTTAACACACCAAAACACTAATTAACATGATATTTCATATTTAGGTCTTTGGGACTCCACTTTGGATCTCGATTCACACTCATTGCTCTGGACCAGGCGAGTACATTCTCTGATAATTTTTTATTTATGGTATTTTCTATGTTTCTTGTATTTAGTGTAGATATCCTAGATTTCTTAACAAATTGGTCACATAGATTGGTATTGTCTGGATCCCGTCATGAGATGCTATTTCTGTCTTGGTATCATGTACAAACCATGTTCGTGTTCTTATGTATTGTATAGACATCGATTCCTGTGAAGGCTCACGACCTTCTTAGACAATCCTGTGTCGTAACGTACCATGATTGGATCCACTGTATCAGTTAAGGATGGGGAGTAGTAGTGTAGATATGTGATCATACACTTCATGTACATGTCATGTTTCCCTGTGAGTGTTAATCCTACACTGCATGTATGATTAACCAGGCCATATATTCATGTGCAAGTTTCCAAGCCGATTACATGTTGAAACTAGTACTCACTCACATAGATAGCTTATTTCTGGACTCTTGTACATGATATATCATGTTCACTAGCTCTTGTACTTACTTACAGTTTACTCATGCCCTGTTACATTCATGTACATATTATTTATCGTGTATATTATCTATATTTACTGTTACATAGTCTTTATCTTACTGAAACTGTTATTAGGAATGTACTTCGCTCCAATCCTGACTGGATATATTTTTCAGACGACACTGGTGACGGTTGCCCTACCTATTACGACCCACATGACGTAGTAGGCGTAGATCGTGAGACTCTGATTCAGGAGGGTCTAGTTCCAGCCGAGGAGACTTATTTAGCGACTCAATTATACTAGATTTGTACTGGATTTTGTCTCCAGTTGATGACTCATGGCATGTTATTATTTAGACTTGTATTTGAAATTGTTGTCTCTTAGACTTTTGGACTTGTATTATTTTTTTATGTTAGACTTTCTTTGGATATTTTACATCATGTTGTCTTTATCTTATTCGTGCCATTTATCTTCCTTATAGTATTGTGATTGAGTATGAATACCATCATTACTTGTCCTCCGTTTGGAGATGACCATCTCGACAGGTTATGATATGTGTATTGGCTAGTTAGTATAGTAGACCTAGACAACGTTCTACCGTCGATGCTGCGGCATAGGCTGGACGTTGTCACGCACTCGTGTCCTATACAGGGTGTGGACTATGACACTGAGTCTTTTCAAGAACACTTTGTTCAACAAAGTTGATGAGCATCTAGAGCACTTAACAACTTTGTCTTAGCATAGGACAGTCAACGAAAAGAAACGTTCACGTGCTGATCGGGTCTTCATCGGACAGTCAACGAAAAGAAGCGTTCACGTGCTGATCGAGCCTTCACTACTGCACTCTCCATATCTCTTACTTGTCATTAGAATTTTTTTTTTGTAATTACAAATATTTTAATTGGGATTCTTTGTTAGAACAAGTTATAAAAGTTTTATGTTTAAAAGGGAATTGTACGTCTCTTTTTATAATCGAAAGCAGTTTATTTTTTACTTTTTACTTTTTTGCAGTGTTTCAATGTTTGAGGGACTAGCCTTCTAAAAATATTTATTTGAATTCTCAAACGAATGACATGTTTGAAAAAGAAAAAGTCCATCCGCAATAGAAATCATTTGGCAGGTTTCTTGCATTTGACACGAAATAAGTCTAAAATGAAACAGAACTATAATCCAAATACATGGTGCAAATCAAACTCTTCTCATTTCAAATGAACAATTTTTTTTTCTTTTTCAAATGCATTTTTTCCGGAGCTCAAATGGAAATTTTCGAAACACTGAAAAATGATGGTACGAAAGATGAGTTCCAAACAATTTTATCTCACCTACCTAGGCTAGATTAAAGTGCCTCATGCCAAAAAAAATAAAAAAATTAAAATAAATAAACTCCCGCCTTTTTTCCCCTTAAGAAAAAAAAAAAAACATTGGCTTTGTGAGGAGGAAGGCGACGGAGAGAGGTGGACCCGCTACTGACTGAACCCGATGGGGACATCTGACCTGTCGGTGGCGGTCAACATGTCAATTGCCCACAGGTACTACGGTCCCGTTCTTCCACCAAATTATTATAGATGTGCTTTCACCTGTGAACAGTGGGGCCCACAACTGTGTGGGTCCCATTTTCCACTTTATGTCCTATTTTTAATTGACCATAGCATCGTCTGCGTCGGTGGCCGCTGAATATTGCTTGGTGTGTTGGGCGGCCTTCGATGAAATGAAATAGTAGCAGTTGATTAAATTCTTAATATTAATGCAGTTGTCTTTTTTCTAAATTTAGCTTCCCAACAGTATGTTATTACTACAGTAATACTAAGTAATCTTGTAGCGTGTTATTTTTTTATATTTTATAATAATAATAATCGTCCAAAAAAAAAAACCTACCGCTTGTATTGGTTAGTGGATCCCCCTCGGGATCAGAAACCTTTACGGGTTTTAACCCATGTTTTAAAAGTCGGACCGGTTGTTGATCCGGCAAAGGCGTTAGATCGGATCAAATTGGTTCAACCAATTGGTTCAACCAGTAGTTCAACTACTAGGTTAATTTAAGTAATCCAAATTAATCTCTTTTGGCCATTAATTTTTTATAAAAATACTAACTTTTAAACAAATCCGGGTTAATACTGAACCGGACCGAAAAAATGACCGGTTCACGGATGAACCGGTTGAACCGACCGGTCCGATTTTTAAAACATAGGTTTTAACCACACACAAAACAAAGAAGGGCCTGTATGAGTGGCATCACAGACAGGTTGACCCGCAGCCGAGGGATTCAATCCCGAGGGCGTCGGAGATTCCATCGGAATCGGAGGCGATGAGTGAAGAGCTGAAAGTCGAACTCACTGTTGGAATTAATTAATTCCATTTATTGTTCTTAAAGGATGAAAAGGAAAGAGAAGGGACTTTAGTCCCACATCGAAAAAAGAGAAAGGCTTTGAAAGTGCTTAAATAGGAATGTGCACTCATGAGGAGTGCGCAACAACCAAAGGGTTGCTAGTGGGTGACCATTGGTTGTTGTTTTATCATCTTCATGAAAATGTAGCCGGTGTTGCCACCGGCAACACCGACTCCGGCTCGGGCTCGGGATCGGGCACGGGCTCGGGCGTAGAGGCGATAGTGGCGCATTGTAGACGCACTTGTGCACTCGGGCGAGCGGCGTAGGCTCGGGCCTCGGGCTCCTCGCGGCGATTCTCGTCCCGAGAATTCTTATTTTTGCAGCAGCCCAGACAAACGAAAGGGTGAATGAATCTGCGAACAGGTGAATGAATGTTGTTTCAGAAGGGTCGCGACTTCACGAAACAACACTAATTCATCTATAAATACTATAGATTTCTGAGTTCAAAACACATAAAATCTGAGTATTCATTCCTCTTCCAAAGATTTCCAGAAAGGTGTTCTTCCCTACGCCGGTGTCTCACAACGTCTGGTGAACCTCCGGCAAAAAGGCTGTCTTATCCTGGGTGTTCTGGCGTGCTGACTCCAAGACGTTACCGGAGTGCCCGAAACACTTTAAGAAAAGTGCTGCTAAATGCACGATTCAAGCCTCGATGACAGTTTCAACTTTGCAGAACTCCAAAGTGAAGTAATTACAATTTCTAACAATCTTAAAGTGATTGCAAATAATGGCGTCCGAGGCTGCGATTTCGAGCATCAAAGTCATGAATCAGGATCTAGTCAAACTGGATCGCTTCGACGGGACAAACTTCACACGCTGGCAGGACAAGATGATCTTCCTCCTGACGGCGCTGAAGATCTACTACGTCCTCGATCCAGATCTGCCACCTGTTCTAGAACCCACTCCAGAAGATTCTGATGCAGTCAAGACAGAACGCAAAAAGCGCAAAGAGGATGAACTGCTGTGCCGTGGTCACATTCTGAACACCCTGTCGGACAGACTGTACGACCTCTACACAGAAAATCCTTCGACAATTGACATCTGGAAGGCTCTGGAATTCAAATTCAGAGCAGAAGAAGAAGGTACAAAAAAATTTTCTTATATCAAAGTATTTTGATTACAAAATGGTTGATACAAAGCCTATACTAGTCCAAGTACACGAACTACAAGTTCTAGTCAACAAACTCAGGACAGTGAAGATAGAACTTCCGGAACCATTCCAAGTTGGTGCTATAATTACTAAATTGCCAGCATTTTGGAATAGTTATCGGAAGAAACTACTTCACAGCTCTAAGGATTTCTCACTGGAACAGATTCAAAAACACCTTCGAATCGAAGAGGAATCGAAGGAAAGACAGAAATCCGAGAACAACGGAGTTTCTAAAGCTAACGCGGTGAGCGCGAAAGGCAAGAGGCCTGCAGGAAAAAAGAACTTTCTCGGTCCTAAGAAGGACCAACAAAAGTTTAAGAACTCCGGCAACGCCAAAGGACCCAAGACCGGCTGTTTTGTATGTGGCAAAGCAGGACATTATGCCAGAGACTGTCGGGTTCGAAAGACCCAAAACAGCGAGGTAAATCTCACTGAGACAGATGACATAATTGCTACGGTGAGCAAACTTATGACGGTCAAAGGGAAGGCTCCAGGATGGTGGTACGATACTTGTGCTACCGTTCATGTTTCATACGACAAATCAGCATTCAAGACCTATTCTGAAGTCAATGATGGACAAGAAGTTCAGATGGAAAATGAAGGACATTCAACGGTCGTGGGAACAGGTGATGTGGAAATCCAATTCACTTCTGGGAAGTAAGTAACTCGACTAACGTACTTCACATCCCGGATATGAGTAGGAACCTCGTCAGTGGAGTCTTGTTGGGTAAACCAGGAATAAAGTCTGTCTTTGAGTCGGACAAATTAATATTGACCCGTAATGGTGTGTTTATTGGAAAGGGATATACCGATGAGGGTATGATAAAACTTTGTATCATTGAGAATAATATCAATAAAGTTTCTACTTCTGCTTACATGATTGAGTCATCTACTTTATGGCATAGTAGATTAGCGCATATAGGTATTAGCACTATGAAAAGGTTAATTAAATCTGGATTAATTTCATGCAATTCTGAAGATTTAGATAAGTGTAAAATTTGTGCAAAATCCAAAATATTTAAAAAACATTTTCACAGTGTAGAGCGTAATACCAATCTACTAGATTTAGTTCACTCTGATTTATGTGAATTTAATGGCACATTATCTCGAGGAGGTAATAAATACTTTATTACCTTCATTGATGATTGCTCTAGATTTACATATGTATATTTATTAAAGCATAAAGATGAAGCCTTTAATACTTTTAAAATATACAAATCAGAGGTTGAAAATTAACTTGGTAGAAAGATTAAAATACTTAGAAGTGATAGAGGTGGTGAATATTTTTCTTTTAAATTTAATACATTCTGTGAAGAAAACGGTATTATTCATGAATGGTCTGCACCACGGACACCTCAACAGAACGGACTAGCCGAAAGAAAAAATAGAACATATCAAGAAATGATAAAGGCAATGCTAATGCATTCTGAATTATCATTTAGTTTGTGGTAAGAAGCTTTACTTACTGCATGTCATATAATGAACCGAATTCCTTTGAAGAAAACTGATATTTCACCATATGAGATATGGAAAGGCCGTAAGCCTAATATCAGTTATTTTAGAGTGTGGGGTTGTATAGTTTATTACAAAAACATGGATCCTAAAAGGACCAAATTAGGTCCTCGTGGAATTAAAAGTGCTTTTGTAGGTTATGCTGCCAATAGTAAGGCATATAGACTTTTAAACTTAGAGTCTAACATTATTGTCGAATCCAGAGATGTGGAATTTTTCGAGAACCTTATTACTAAGAATAAGGATCCTGAAATTCCTGCTAATGAAGAGTCTTGTGAGAAAAGCTCTTCACGGTTAGTTGAAAAACAACCCGAGCTTCAGATTAGCAAGAGAGTTCGAAAGGCTAAGGATCTAGGACCTGACGAAATAGATTCTCAACTTATTTCCTTTTACTTAGTAGAAGGAAATACAGAGAAATTTATTCGAAAGATTCCTATCATTTTTCAGGTGGAAGATGATCCTAAAACCTATAAGGAAGCAATAGCTTCGCGGGACTCATCTTTTTGGAAAGATGCTATCCAAGATGAGATGGATTCGATAATGTCTAACCACACTTGGAAAATTGTCGATCTGCCCAAAGGGTCAAGACCTATTGGATGTAAGTGGGTGTTCAGGAAAAAGTATCATAGTGATGATACTTTAAACACCTACAAGGCTAGACTAGTAGCCAAAGGATTTCGACAAAGAGAAGGAATTAATTATTTTGACACATATGCACCAGTAGCAAGAACGACTACAATTAGAATATTGTTTGCGTTAGCTTCATTGCATAATCTTAATGTTCATCAGATGGATGTCAAAACGACATTCTTAAATGGAGATCTCGATGAGGAGATTTACATGGAGCAACCGGAAGGGTTCGTGCTCCCGGAAAATGAACAAAAAGTATACAAACTTGTTAAATTCTTGTACGGATTAAAATAAGCACCAAAGCAGTAGCATCAGAAATTTGACTCAGCTATAATTTCTAATGGCTTTGTTCACAATGTTTGTGATAAGTGTTTATACACTAAAGTATATGAAAATATCATGATATTTCTTTGTCTCTACGTTGATGATATGTTGATCATTAGCAACGAGATGAGTGGAATTACAGAAACGAAGAGGTTTCTAACTTCCACATTCAAGATGAAAGATCTTGAAAAAGTTGACACTATTTTGGGGATCAAAGTAATACAAAACAGTGGGGGTTTTGAACTTACGCAGTCGCACTATGTTGAAAAAGTGCTAGACAAGTTCAAACACCTAAAGTTCAAAGAAGTGAACACTCCATTTGATCCAAGTGTTAAACTAGAAAAGAATTCTGGAAGAGCCGTCGCTCAATTAGAATACGCAAGTGCTATTGGATGTCTTATGTATTTAATGCAATGCACAACACCTGATATAGCATTTGCAGTTAGTAAAATGAGTAGATTTACTAGCAACCCTAATAATGAGCATTGGAGGGCTATCGGAAGAATTTTTGGTTATCTTTTGAAAACCAAGAATCTTGGATTACAATATGGTAGATTTTCTGCCGTATTAGAAGGATATACCGACGCTAGTTGGATATCAAGTGTCGGGGATAATAAATCTACGACAGGTTGGATATTTACGCTTGCCGGAGGGGCAGTTTCTTGGAAGAGCAAGAAACAAACGTGCATTACCTATTCGACCATGGAGTCAGAGTTTGTGGCTCTAGCTTCTGCAGGACAAGAAGCTGAGTGGTTGAGGGATCTTCTATTAGAAGTTCCGCTGGCTAAAGAGAATGTATCAAAAGTGTCAATACATTGCGATAGTCAAGCTACTCTAGCAAGAGCCTACAACGAAGTGTATAATGGGAAGTCTAGACATATAAGTCTAAGACATACCTACGTAAGAAAATTGATCAAAGATGGAATCATTTCTCTTTCGTATGTGCGTACCAGCTATAACTTAGCTGATCCCTTTACTAAACCACTAGCTAGGGATTTAGTAAAGTCTACCTCGAGAGGTATGGGATTGAAACTCCTTGAGTAAGAGTTCCAACAACAGTGGCAACCCAATCTAATGTTAAGAAAACCTTAATCTTATATTCAATGGGTAACAACAAACTGTTGATTTGGATGTATACGACATGATAATATCGACTGTTGCAATTTGAGGGTTGAGTTTATAAAACTCTTAATGAAGTTCAGTAATATTGACATGTATCTGTAAAGCAACAGAGATACTGAAAGAACTTCACCTATGTGAATTTAGAGATGGTGCCGTCTCAGTAAGATCTGGAGTTTATCTTATAAAAATTCATGAGACAGGATCAGCACATGGCCATTAATAGTGCTAAGCGAGAGATATAGGCGAAGAACTACAAAAAAATGTGTGTAAAGTAACACCGATTTTATCACAAGGAATAACTGGTTCAAAGTCCAGCTACCAGAATTTTCGATAAAATCTTGTGTTGCATCTACTAAGGTTAGGTTCAAATCGAAAGATACCTAACTGTATTAACATTCTTTAAGTGATGTATTCTGGAATTCCTTTCCATCATTTATGGAACAAGTGGAGGATTGTTGGAATTAATTAATTCCATTTATTGTTCTTAAAGGATGAAAAGGAAAGAGAAGGGACTTTAGTCCCACATCGGAAAAAGAGAAAGGCTTTGAGAGTGCTTAAATAGGAATGTGCACTCATGAGGAGTGTGCAACAACCAAAGGGTTGCTAGTGGGTGACCATTGGTTGTTGTTTTATCCTCTTCATGAAAATGTAGCCGGTGTTGCCGGTGGCAACACCGGCACCGGCTCGGGCTCGGGATCGGGATCGGGATCGGGCACGGACACGGACGTAGAGGCGATAGTGGCGCGACTTCACGAAACAACACTAATTCATCTATAAATACTATAGATTTCTGAGTTCAAAACACACAGAATCTGAGTATTCATTCCTCTTTCTTTTCTCTTCCAAAGATTTTCAGAAAGGTGTTCTTCCCTACGCCGGTGTCTCACAACGTCTGGTGAACCTCCGACAAAAAGGCTGTCTTATCCTGGGTGTTCTGGCGTGCTGACTCCAAGACGTTATCGGAGTGCCCGAAACACTTTAAGGAAAGTGCTGCTAAATGCACGATTCAAGTCTCGACGACAGTTTCAACTTTGCAGAACTCCAAAGTGAAGTAATTGCAATTTCTAACACTCACTCCCCCCTCCGTCATGGAAAGTACGGACATGACTACCCGGAAGAGACTCCAAGGGCTCCGGGTAGCAGAACCAGGCCAAGGAATCGAAGAACCGTCGGTTGTCCGAGAGAACATACTCTCACTTATGGTTTAGGCGTTGTTAAGCTTTTACCGCAGACAAACAGATGCCGAGGTCCTAGTCATTTCATTCTCTCATTGAATCCTTTCTGATGAATCGATCAAAAAATTTCACCTTCAGGAGCTGTTAGTC
>JANAVB010018949.1:72500-104540 GCA_029216955.1 Iris pallida
CTACATTCCGAGTCAACGGATCACTTTGAGATCGGCTCATCGGAATCCAATTCCGGATATACCGTTGAATTCGTATCATCATTCTGGACTCGTTGACATATAATTTTCTGAGTTTTGAAGATATTTGTTCCGGCACGCATTTCGGTGCAAACTGGATTCTAAATGTCCGCGTCAACGTGTCATTTTGTGATCGGGACATCGGAATCCAATTTCGGACATACCGTTGGGTTCGTATCATCATTCTGGATTTATGGACATATAATTTGCTAGATTTTGTAGACCTATATACCGACACATTTTTCGGTGCAAAGTATGTCCAACGACGGACATCATTTTGATTCGAAATTACCGTTTTGTCCCTGTGTCTAAATTGGACTTATGGGTAGGCTATCCTAGCTAATTTGACCATTCTGGACACGTTGGTGATATTTATTTTATCATCCGACGACATCTGTAGATTTTTGCTTATGTATCATCTTTAATTTGTAATTAATTATTTTTTCAGAAATTGTTACTTTCTGTTTTTAAATTTTTATATATATTTTAATTACTGTAAAAATCTGAAAAAAATTGTATTTAAATACTATATTAATTTAGCTAATTTACTATAACTTTTCCAGCATTTAATAAATAATTTTGGTATTTTATAAAAATGGGAAAACAGAACTCATTTTCAGGATACATGTGTTTGCTGATTTTTAATAAATATTTATGAAGGTTTATAAATTCTAGAAAAATTAGTATAAATTTCTATAATTAACAAGGATCATTTTGGTAATTTATTTTATATATAATTGAGCTTTTTGTCTATCTCAAAAATTGTTGGAACTCAGTGTACAGCTTAATTTATTTATTGAATAGTTACGACTTGCAAGTTTTGTGTTATTTTGAGTTATTATAGTATTGGACCTCACCCCGCACTAGTGTAAAGATCCTAGAAAATTAGTTTGGATATAGTGGCACTCCACATTAGACTTTTATGCTAGGTTCCCACTTGGCTAGTATCCAGTTAGGAGTCGTGTCACACCACTAGTGTAATATTGAACATAACTTAGAGACTGAGTTTGTATATCATTATTGACCGGACACCGGACATCTATATCTTCGTACTAGTATTCTTGTTTTGCTCGAGGCAAGTACATCTGCAAACTCATTTACTGTCTTTTAATGCTAGAACATGTATTAACCCTGTTAAAATACTGATCCTTGAGGTAGTAAGTTAAATCTTCACATGTTGTATTACTTTCAGTACTTGCCATGCTTAGGACAGTTCTTATATCTTCACATGCTTCTTACTGGTTCTCAGTACATGTTTTACTATACATTATACTGCTCTGAGTATTCACATGTTTTATACTGCTTCCAGTACCTGCCATGCTTACACTGCTTCCAGTATCTCTCACATGTTCTATATCGTTCTCGTATCTCTCACATGTTCTATATCGTTCTCGTATCTCTCACATGTTAGAATATGGGTTATGGGAAAACTGATAGTTGAGTACGTGATCATGCCCTCTCTATCGTACCGAGCAAGATCGTATTTTATATGCATATCTTGCCGTAGGCCATTATCCTGCATTTCTGTACGGATGTACACCTATGCTTGTACACTTGTACGTATGTATATTTTATTTACATGTACCTCAGTACATTGTACACCTATTGACCGATCACGTACCTGCTACAGTTTTAAACATTACATATACATCTGTCTATATAACATATGTGTCATTGCCATGATAGATTATGAGATACCATGATTCCAGATATACCATGTTCCCTATGTTACTATGATACTGTGATCCCAGTTGTACCATGAGGCCATGTTTCCAGTATTTCTTATTTTATAGACTTATCATACTATGTTTCTTGTTGTACATCTCTTTCATTATATATTCAGTACTTTAGTTGTAGAGGTTGTACTTGCTCCCGTCCTGACAGGATAATGTTGTATGTTCACTTTTCGAGGAGAAAATGCTATGTGTTACATATTATGGCACTGATTTTGAGGACCTGGCCTTAGCTCCAGAAGAGGCCCCAGCGGGGAACCTTGCTTAGTTATCTTTCATGTGTTTTGAGACTTAGATTTTGGTCTGTACTTATATTTGGATAGTGGACTTTGTCTCCAGTTAGATACTTATAAAGTGTATTATTAAGTCTGTGCTTATGTTACCTTCGCTTATAGATGCTGTGTTGTGATGAACTTTAAATATGATTTTAGAACTGTTAGCTGCTTAGATCCTTTATTGTCTATTCTTAGAACAGCTTACTACGCTTTAACCAAGCGTAGGCTGGACATGGCTCGGCCCGGCCCAACTATTTGGGTAACGGGTCGTGACATATTTTTAGTGGTGGCCCATGCAGGTCCCTTGGCTGCTGGGCAGTTTCGAATCTGATGGGTGGCAGACCCACAAACTAAGCACTGCCCCAACCTCTTCCTGCAGATGGCGAAGTCATGCCCTGGCCTTCTAGAAAAAGAACACATAGCCCCCTTCTGCTGTTGCTGAGGTCCCGGGGCTCTAACTGGCGGGGTTGGGTAGGTAGGTTTTCAGTTAGGTCCCTAGGATTTAGGTATTTAGGTTTAGGTCCCTCCCTAGGTTAAGTTTGCAAATAACATTTGCAAACTGACATTAAAATAATTTAAGTATTTGCAAAAACTAATTAAAACATTTGAATTAATTACAAACTACTATTAAAATAATTTAAATATTTACAAAATGCTATTAAAACAATTTAGTTAATTACAAAATGATATAATTTAACTTAAAAACTATTTTAAAAATTATTAAAAATTCTAAAAAAATTCCTAAAAATTATAATAAATTATTTTAAAGCTAAACATGTCATTAGCAACTAATTAATACTAATTAAATCAATTTTGAAAAACAGGGGCTGACAAGTCTTCCCTCCTTGAAAAATTTTGTCCTCGAAATTCACAAGGATTGAAGACCCTACAATTTTCTAACATAACAGGCAATGCAACAAATGACTAAGGCTATGATCGAAACTAACCTCTAGGGTATCAAGCGGGAACGGGTGGTTCCCTTGCAGCGGTTGGATCGAACAAGTAATGGTATCTCTCCCTCATGTCCGACTCCCTCTCCCAAGTAGATTCATCCGGAGAGTGACGGCTCCAAGCTACTCGTACTAAGGGTATAACCTTGTTCCTCAGCCTCTTCTTCCTTCTGTCTAATATCTTCACTAGCTGCTCAGAAACTGTAAGGCTCGGTCCGATCTCCAACTCTGAATGATCTAGCACATGGCTGGGGTCCGGAACATATCTCCTCAGCTGAGATACGTGAAAGACATCGTGAACTCCTGCTAGGTTGGGTGGTAGTGTAACCCTGTAAGCTACCTCTCCGATCCTGCCAAGTATCTCGAACGGCCCAATGTATCTGGGGCTCAGCTTCCCTCCTCATCCGAACCGGATCGTCCCTCTAGTAGGTGATATCTTCACTAGCACCATATCACCGTCTGCGAACTCCATCGGTCTGCGACTAGCATCGACCCAGTGTTTCTGCCTGTCCTGAGCAACTTTGAGTCTGTCTCTGATCATCCCGACCTTCTCTGCTGCATCCGTGATCATCTCTGGCCCAAGCATAACTCTCTCCCCAACATCGTCCCAAAAGAGCGGTGTACGGCATCGTCGTCCATATAGTACCTCGAAAGGAGATATACCGATGCTGGCTTGGTAGTTGTTGTTGTATGAAAACTCTACCAAGTGCAGATGGCTCTCCCATGATCTGCCAAAGTCCAGCACACAAGTCCTCAGCATGTCCTCCAGCGTCTGTATCGTCCTCTCGGACTGCCCATCTGTCTGCGGGTGGTACGCCGTACTGAACTTGAGCCAACTGCCCAACTCCTCCTGCAAGCTCCTCCAGTAGTGGAAAGTGAATCTGCTATCTCTGTCCGATATGATGCTCACTGGTACTCTGTGCAAGTGCACTATCTGCTGTATGTAATGCTCCGCCAACTTCTCGGTGGAAAGCCCCACCTTGAAGGGTATGAAGTACGCACACTTCGTCAGCCTGTCGACGATGACCCAAATGGCATCCTTCCCTCCTTGGGAACGAGAAAGCCCTGAGACGAAGTCCATCGTAATGTGTTCCCACTTTCACTCGAAAATGGGTAACGGCTGCAACAGACCAGCTGGCCTTTGGCGCTCCGCCTTGACTTGCTGGCAAACTAGGCATCTCAAAATGAAACATGATACATCTTCCTTCATCCCGTGCCACCAAAGATGTTCCCGCAAGTCACGGTACATCTTGTTGGCACCAGGGTGAATAGAATATCTCGATCGGTGCGCCTCCTACAAGACTGCCTCTATCAGCTCTCCCTTCGGCACGTACAATCGGCTGCCATGCCTCAAGGATCCATCCTCTGCTACGGTGAAGTCATCCAGCAATCCAGCTAAAGCCTGGGCTCGAAGTCTATGAAGGCTCTTATCTGTAGACTGTGCCTCCCTGATCTGCTCCATCAAACCTGACTGAATGTCAAGCGTCATCATCCGTATCACTGATCCTGGCCGAACTATCTCGATACCGAGCTTCTCCAGATCTTCCCGCAAATGCCGATCTAGCATCAGATACTATGCCATCGGATGCCTGCTCAGCGCATCCGCCACCACATTTGCCTTCCCGGGGTGATACTGTAAATCGATGTCGAAGTCCTTCATCAACTCCAACCATCGCCTTTGCCTCATATTCAGCTCTTCCTGCGTGAACACATACTTCAAGCTCTTGTGGTCAGTAAAGATTTCCACACGCTCTCCGTATAAGTAATGTTTCCATAACTTGAGTGCAAAGATCACCGCAAATAACTCTAGGTCATAGGTAGGATAGTTCCGCTCATGAGTCCGAAATTGCCTAGATACATAAGCAATCACTTTTCCATGCTGCTGTAGGACACATCCTAGCCCCTTTCCCGAAGCATCGCTGTATATGGTGAAACCTCCAGATCCTGAAGGTAATGTTAGAACTGGAGCGGTCGTCAGCCTCCTCTTCAGCTCCTCAAACGCTGCCTGGCAGTGTTCTGACCAGATGTACTCTGCGTCCTTCCGTGTCAGCTTCGTCATGGGTTCAGCTATCCTAGCAAAGTCCTGGACGAACTTCCTATAATAGCCTGCTAAACCCAAAAAGCTCCTGATCTTTAAAACTGACGTCGGAGCCTTCCATGTCTCAACTGCAGCAATCTTCCTGGGATCCACCGAGATTCCCTCTCCAGTAACTACATGGCCGAGAAACTCCACTCGGTCTAAAAAGAACTCGCACTTCGACAATTTGGCAAACAACCTCTCCTACCTCAGAATCCCCAAAACTGTCCGCAAGTGCTCTGCATGCTCCTCCGGCATCTTCGAGTATATCAGGATGTCGTCGATGAACACTACGATGAACTTATCCAAATACTGGTGAAATATCTTATTTATCAAATTCATAAAGACAGCTGGCGTATTTGTGAGACCAAATGGCATCACCAGAAACTCGTACTGCCCGTACTTCGTGTTGAACGCCGTCTTCTGGATGTCTGCTGCCCTGACCTTCACCTGGTGGTACCCGAATCTCAAGTCTATCCTGGAAAATACTTTCGCCCCACTCAACTGGTCGAACAAATCATCTATCCTGGGCAGAGGATATTTGTTCTTAATGGTGATGGGATTCAAGGTCCGGTAGTCAATACACAACCAAACTGTACCATCCTTCTTAGGCACAAAGAGTACTGGCGCTCCCCATGGAGAAGCACTAGATCGAATGAAACCTTTTTTCAACAGGTCATCAATCTGCTCCTTCATCTCTACGCCTCCTTGGGGTTCACTCTATAGCAAGCCCGTAATACTGGTGATGAACCCGGTACTAAATCTATAGTGAACTCCACATCTTTGTCAGGCGGAAGTCCTGGAAGATCATCTGGGAATACATTCATAAACTCCCTAATGATAGGGTGTGGCGGTGCTATCTTCCCAACAGTCGTACAACAGTTCGGCTCTAGGCTGATCTCCGGCCCCGTCCTCCTGACACTGAATGGTGCTGTGCCTGGGGGACTGAACAGAATACTACCCTCATGACAGTCTATAGCTGCATGTACATAGCTAAGCCAGTCCATCCCCAATATGATATCATAACCGGAGAGTGGCATCACAAAGAAACGTCCCCTGAACTCTCTTCCGGCTATAGTAATAGAGCATCTATAGATAGCTCTAATGGGCACTGGTCCGCCTCCCGTCATTACTCTACTCATTTCCTCGATAGGTGTAGCTACTAGATGGTGTTTATGCATAAACTCTAATGACAGGAAGCTATGAGATGCACCAGAATCAAACAAGCATAGAGCTAGAAAAGTATGCAAATAAACATGACCTGTGATGACGCCAGCCAAATAATCTGGCTCCGAAACCTGCTCCGGCTCCGGCTCAAGAGCTAGGCCCTGTTACCTTCTACTTGATAGACGACCGAAATAGCCAAACCTTGTTAACTGATTCTGTAGTATAACTATAAATGTATTGTGTGATTGTGATAAATACTTTTCCTGGGGATTGGTTAGATTAAGCTTATAGGACAAGTATGGGTGACTGACTATAGTAGACTTGGAAACCATTAAGAACGATTGTATTGATAGTATGACTCGAGATAGGGTATCTAAAGATGGAAAAATGAGATATTATATTATTGTCTATGGATTGAGGATTAGAATCTTGTGCTTAGAATTTGAGGATTGAGCATTCATAGGACTTTGATGACCAAGTGATTATTAGTTATCTATAGCTAATTACATGTGATTAGAGGGTAGATCGATATGTGGAATGGTATAGAATAAGTTAGAATGGGATATAATATTGCGTACGAGATCGGGAAGATATCAGTTAAAAAGACAAGGAACGAGGCAAAGACATATGTACATTGGTAATTAATAAAACGGGAGATTGAAATCAAGGATTTATATTCGGAGGACTTGTTGAGTAAAAAGAAGAAGGCTCTACGCCAAGGATAAGAATTGAACGTATGATTTCAAGGAGAAGATGTAGAAAATGATTGACAACAAATAATGCTAAGGGCCTGTGGATTGATAGAATATGGATACTTAGGATACGATAATGAAATCCAGTATTTATAATTGAGGTTGAAAATATGGTTGATGATTAAGCATTATAGGCTTATAGACATATCCAGAGAATGACCTATATTTTAGGGTATACGTTAGGGTTCCATGTTAGTATGGAAGATTATAAAGGATGTATGACGTAGTTTATGATAGAAGGATCTTGTTGAACCTAAACCAAAAAGATTGTAAAGAGAAACAGAAGAGATGATTACAAGGGTAGCAGTTTGAGTATCGTAGCCAGAGCAGCTACATGTTATAGTTTGACCTATTGGATGATTTTTAATTTCGAGGACAAAATTTTTGTAAGGTGGGTATTATGTAAGCCCCCTGAATTTCAGGGTTTATTTTTATTTTTCTGAATGAATTATTTTCGATAAATGTTTTATTATTTAATTATTTAGATCATTAATGTACCTTTCCGTAAATTTGACTTCTGGAGCGTCAGGGATGTCAATCTCTGTAAACTCTCTTTATGGGTTTTGAAGTAGACAAAATTATCTTCGTTTTGATATATCATGTCCCACCTAAACTCGTTCCCTTGTGCTCTTTTTGTATCGCACAACTTCGGGTAAACTTAGACCAATTAACCGTTGAATAATTATTCCCACTTTTATCTTGGATTATCGTTTGCACGTTACCGTGACTTTTAATTTAGGAGTACCAGACCAGTCATTTTCTCAGAATCAGCTTCTCATGAATGATCTACTCGAGACGCTCTTCACCCATGACCTTCGTGTCCTACTCAGACACTCTATTTTGTGCTTCATTTTCTTCGCACAACTTTCGGATCAATTTAGTCCAATTAATTATCTACCGTAAGACCTGATTTATTTTTTAATTTAATTTCGGGACCCGACATTGATCCAACCTAGTCGACCCAAAGTGTGGACATGACCCACATAAAGCCTACTACCCACATGAAACTTGTGTCCCATTTATTTGAGTCCCCGCATGTTATTTATTCACCCCTGATTATAAATACCCATATTTAATTCAATTATTGCACCATGTCCGATTTTGACCCGACCCAGCTCGACCGAACCCAAACCCAAGCTCTATATTATTCTCCCATGACTGTCCAAATACCCCCACACAATATTTTTCTTTTTTTTCCTATTTTGGAAATATCACTTTCTCTCTCTACTTTACAAAATATATATATATATATATATATATATATATATATATATATTTTATATATATATATATATATATATATATATATATATATAACACTCTCTCTCTCTCTCCTATAACAAACACTCCACCACCTCACGCTCTCCATCACAGCACATCAATCCCCCCTCCCCAACCGACTACTCTCTCTCCCCCCTCTCAAATATCTCTCTCTCTCTCTCTCTCTTCATATATATTATATATAAATATATACACCACTCTCTCTCTCTTTATTAATACAAACACACACACACCACTCCACCCTCACCATCCTTCTCCCATCGCCTCACGTACACCACCACCACCACTGTGAACCACCGTAGCCACCCTCTCCTCCTCCTACTCTCCACCACCACAGCCACCACCTCCCTCTTCTTCTCCTCCTCTTCATCATCTTCACCATCATCATCACCATCAAGCCCAACACCATCACGATCCTCACACCACCATCACCTTCACCATCATCTCACCTCCACCACCATAACCCGAACCACCACCACCTCCACCATCGCGGCCACCCCCGTCGGAGACCGTCACCGCCGCCACGCGCTCACGCAGCACCGTGCGTGCACCATGCAGCAGCAACAACTGCAACAACAACGTAGCAGCAACGGCAGCAACGGCCGTGCCACCGTGCACCGTGCGCCACTGCGCGGTCAACCACCGCCACCCCGGTGACCCCCCCGTCCAGCGACCTCCGGCGAGCCACCTCGTGGCCACCGCCCGCTTCCCCGACGCACCGAATAGCCTATTCGTGCGTTTTGAACGGAATCCCGTCGGCGCGCGCGAGTTTTGAACTCGGAAATGGCGCCCCGTCGCTGTGACTTCGTACGGATTTTTGGTCAATCCGACCGTTGGATCGGTAAACTCCTTGCTCCGTCTCAATCTCGATATATAGCACTTCACTCCCCTCAATTTTTGCCCATTAATTTCGTCGTTTGATACTTCAAAACTGGCCACCAAGTTGACACTTTAAATTAAACTATTTTTGGACAGTTTCGTGTAGCCGACTTCGTTAGCTCGTAACTCCGCCGTCGCAGCTCTGGTTGGTGCGCTACCAGTTCCTGTGCACAGCTGGTATAACCCTCTTCCTTCCTCCTTTAAGTTTCATTTCATTATAAACACGTTTGGTTGGTCGAATTCGACGCCAAAGTTGGCCGTCCGAATTCTTTAATTTGTACTTGTTAAATTCTATTTTTGAACCCGGAACTCCGGATTTAATTTCTGACACCACCAGTAGACTCGTGGCGTCGTTCTGGCATATTTTCATATAAAGTTTGCTTGATTTGGAGAACGTGGACTCTGGCACGCATTTTGGTGCAAAGCGGATCCCACATTCCGAGTCAACGGGTCACTTTGAGATCGGCTCATCGAAATCCAATTTCAGATATACCGTTGAATTCGTATCGTCATTCTGGACTCGTTGACATATAATTTGCTGAGTTTTGAAGACATTTGCTCCGGCATGCATTTCGGTGCAAACTGGATTCCAAATGTCCGCGTCAACGTGTTATTTTGTGATCGGGACATCGGAATCCTATTTCGGACATACCGTTGGGTTCGTATCATCATTCTGGATTCGTGGACATATAATTTGCTAGGTTTTGTAGACTTCTATCCCGACACATTTTTCGGTGCAAAGTGTGTCCAACGACGGACATCATTTTGACCCGAAATTACCGTTTTGCCCCTGTGTCTAAATTGGACTTATGGATAGGCAAACCTAGCTAATTTGACCGTTCTGGACACGTTGGTGATATTTATTTTATCATCCGACGACATCTGTAGATTTTTGCTTATGTATCATCCTTAATTTGTAATTAATTATTATTTCAGAAATTGTTACTTTCTATTTTTGAAATTTTATATATATTTTATTTACTGTAAAAATATGAAAAAAATTGTATTTAAATACTATGTTAATTTATCCAATTTACTATAATTTTTTCAAAATTTAATAAGTACTTTTGGTATTTTATAAAAATGGTAAAACAGAACTCATTTTCAGGATACATGTGTTTGCTAATTTTTAATAAATATTTATGAAGGTTTATAAATTCCAAAAAATTAGTATAAATTTCTATAATTAACAAGGATCATTTTGGTACTTTATTTTATATATAATTGAGCTTTTTGTCTATCTCAAAAATTGTTGGAACTCAGTGTACAGTTTGATTTATTTATTGAATAGTTACGACTTGCAAGTTTTGTGTTGTTTTGAGTTATTACAGTATTGGACCTCACCCCGCACTAGTGTAAAGACCCTAGAAAATTAGTTTGGATATAGTGGCACTCCACATTAGACTTTTATGCTAGGTTCCCACTTGGCTAGTATCCAGTTAGTAGTCGTGTCACACCACTAGTGTAATATTGAACATAACTTAGAGGCTGAGTTTGTATATCATTATTGACAGGACACCGGACATCTATATCTTCGTACTAGTATTCTTGCTTTGCTCGAGGCAAGTACATCTGCAAACTCATTTACTGTCTTTTAATGCTAGAACATGTATTAACCCTGTTAAAATACTGATCCTTGAGGTAGCAAGTTAAATCTTCACATGTTGTATTACTTTCAGTACCTGCCATGCTTAGGACAGTTCTTATATCTTCACATGCTTCTTACTGGTTCTCAGTACATATTTCACTATGTATTATACTGCTCTGAGTATTCACATGTTTTATACTGCTCCCAGTACCTGCCATGCTTACACTGCTTCCAGTATCTCTCACATGTTCTATATCGTTCTCGTATCTCTCACATGTTAGAATATGGGTTATGGGAAAACTGATAGTTGAGTACGTGATTATGCCCCCTCTATCGTACCGAGCAAGGTCATATTTTATATGCATATCTTGCCGTAGACCATTATCCTATATTTCTGTACGGATGTACACCTATGCTTGTACACTTGTACGTATGTATATTTTATTTACATGTGCCTCAGTACATTGTACACCTATTGACCGATCACGTACCTGCTACAGTTTTAAACATTACATATACATCTGTCTATATGACATATGTGTCATTGCCATGATAGATTATGAGATACCATGATTCCAGATATGCCATGTTCCCTATGTTACTATGATACTGTGATCCCAGTTGTACCATGAGGCCATGTTTCTAATATTTCATGTTTTATAGACTTATCACACCATATTTCTTGTTGTACATCTCTTTCATTATATATTCAGTACTTTAGTTATAGAGGTTGTACTTGCTCCCGTCCTAACAGGATAACGTTGTAGGTTCACTTTTCGAGGAGGAAATGCTATGTGTTACATATTATGGCACTGATTTTGAGGACCTGGCCTTAGCTCCAGAAGAGGCCCCAGCGGGGAACCTTGCTTAGTTATCTTTCATGTGTTTTGAGACTTAGATTTTGGTCTGTACTTATATTTGGATACTGGACTTTGTCTCCAGTTAGATACTTATAAAGTGTATTATTAAGTCTGTGCTTATGTTACCTTCGCTTATAGATGCTGTGTTGTGATGAACTTTAAATATGATTTTAGAACTGTTAGCTGCTTAGATCCTTTATTGTTTATTCGTAGAACAGCTTACTACGCTTTAACCAAGCGTAGGTTAGACATGGCTCGGCCCGGCCCAACAATTTGGGTAATGGGTCGTGACAGTATGACTTGATTTTACTTTCAAACCATTATATTGATACAGTATTCCATCTATAGGTCCTCGAGGCACTGTTCTTGGACTCAGTCGACTTATCCATCACATCACAGGCGAGTACATTCTCTGATAACTTTTCAATTTACGATAACTATTATAATTCATGTATTTAGTGTAGATATACTTGTTCTTGACACATTGGTCACACGGATTGGTATTCAGGATCCCGACATGAGATGTTATTCCTTGTTATCTTGGTATATCTTGTGCAAGCCCCTTGTAGTTCTTGTGCAGTATATGGATACCGATTCTCGAGGAGACTTCTCCCTTCTCGCAGAATCCCGTGTCATAACGTGTCTTGCTTGGATCCACTCTACCAGTCGGGGGCAGGAGAGTATTAGTATAGATATATGGTCAATTTCTATTGTGCATCCATTGTGTATCGATTGATTGTGAGTGTTGATCATACATTCCACGTATGATTAGCCAGGCCTGTTACTATTGTGCAAGTTCCTAAGCCAGCCACATGTTGTAGCCAGTACTCACACACCTAGATAGATGATTCTTGATTCTTGTATATGCCATGATTAATTTTACTTGCCTTGTTCTAGCTCTAGATTTACAGCTTACCTTGCCATGATACTCACATGTACATTCTATGATTTCTTGTATATACTCTCTATTTACAGTCTTGTAGCTTTTGTCATATCTTGTGAACTGTTGTTAGTTGAGTGTGCTCGTTCCATCCTGATTGGATATGTTGACAAAATATTATAGATGACGGTGAGGAGGATTGTTGTACCTACTACGGTTCGGATGACGTAGTAGGCATAGACTTGGAGACCTTGGTTCAGCAGGGCTTAGCTCCGCTCGACGAGCCTCTAGCTATAGTTTAGTTAGAGTAGATTTTGGACTGGACCTTGTCTCCAGCTTGCTACTTATGCTTATGATATTGGGATTTATATAAATATATTATTTATGTTTCTCTTCGTTCTGTTGAGCTGGATATTGTACTTTGTGGTTTATATCTACCTTGATTTCGTGCCATGATTCTTCCTACTAGATTGTGATTGAGTTTATAAGTATTTCATATTATATCCTCCGTGCGGAGATGACAGGTTATTATATATTGTTTGTTAGCTAGCAGACTATAGCGTTCTACGCCATTTTTACGGAGTAGGTTGGGCGCTGTTACGTACTTGTGCCCCTACCTAGGGTGCGGGTCGTGACACGTTTTTAGTGGTGGCCCATGCAGGTCAAAAGTCACAATTTGAGTGATGTCGTAGTGGCGCTCGACTTAGAGTGCTGTTACGAGGCTGTGGTACGTATCTAGGATAGGCTATAGGCTAAGTTTACTCGATCACAAAATAGGAAAACCTCCACTTGCTGATATCTTAATTGTCCTTTTTATATTGATTCTTGCATTCTAACTGTCCTCCTTGATATAATCTTTCTTGTGCCATATTGATTTCCTTCTTTCAATCTGTCTTCAGGATGGTGCAGACAAGATCACAGCATCCTGAGGCCGCGGATATGGAGAGGTCTGCTATGTCTTGCGGGCCTGATCCAGTCACTTCTGTCTCAGTCGGAGTGTCGACAGCAGCTTTTGGGGGCGCTCCTCCACCAGTTTCGAGGACTGTCCCGGAGGTTGCTACGACTTTTTCTGCCGCAGTACCAGTTGTTGACGTGGGCACTCTTCCTCCTGCACAGCGGAATCCTCCGTCAGTTGTAGATGTTCTTCCTCCTCCGCCTCCTCTGCCTACAGACATGGGACAGATGCTTGCTTTCTTCCAGCAGATGTTGGAGACTCAGAGAGCCCAGTCTGAGGCACAACAGAGGCAGACCGACGCAATATGTCAGGGCGTGGAGGATGCCCATCAGTTGGCCTTAGCAGCCGTGGAGCAGAGGGCTCCACATCAGGGAGCGCGTCCGAGGTCGGGCGACATTCAGGACTTCAAGAAGTTGGGGCCTCGTGACTTTAGCGGGATTGAAGGTGTAGTCTATGCTGACGATTGGCTCGAGGACATCGAGCGGCAGATGAGGGCCTCCCGCCTTGCAGACGACCTGAAGGTCGAGGCAGTGGGTTTACAGTTGTTGGACATCGCTCGCACCAGGTTCAGGAACGAGCCAGCCCTTGCTGGGGAGGGCCATACCTGGGCCGAGTTCATACTTCTCTTCAAGGAGAAGTTCTTCTCTCCTGCAGACAATATTGACCTGGTGAGGCAGTTTCAGAATCTGCAGCAGGGCAGTTTGTCTAT
This sequence comes from Iris pallida, assembly GCA_029216955.1. NCBI lineage: Eukaryota > Viridiplantae > Streptophyta > Magnoliopsida > Asparagales > Iridaceae > Iris > Iris pallida. The sequence continues at coordinate 86,664 of JANAVB010018949.1, forward strand.
GGAGGAGTACGCCACAGAGTTTGGCCTTCTGAGCCGGTATGCGGAGTATATGGTTCGCGACCCAGAGATCAGGGTGAGCCATTTTAGAGAGGGGTTGATCTGGGATATCAGGATCCTTATTCCCTTTTTTTATGCGACTTACACCGAGATCTATGCGGAGGCCCGCAAGGTAGAGCGGAAGTGGGGCTTGAAGCCCAAGAGGGATCGCGAACTTTTCTCGGGGGCTACTAGCAGCGCGGGGGCTGCTAAACGCCCTCAGCTTCAGCATCGTTCTTTCCAGCATCACCAGCCGCAGGTTCAGGCCAGAGCACCGGTTCAGTAGGTGCAGCACACCCAGCAGAGGCAGGTACAGAATAGAGCTTCTTGCAACTTCTGCAAGAAGCCTGGTCACGTCTGGGAGGTTTGCCGGAAGAGGCTGGAAGTATGTATCTTTTGCGGTGGCACAGGCCATCAGTTGAGAGATTGTCCAGTGAACCCTTGTGTTACTGGTACAACTCAGAGGGCGCCAGCGAGAGTACCTGCAGTGCAGCCGAGGGATTCACCACTTTCGACCAGCGGTAGCGGTTTGCTTAGCACCACCAGCAGCGGGGTGTTCAGGGCAAGGCTTTTGCTCTTGCAGCCGACGAGATCGATCCAGTTGCAGATGTTGTGGTAGGTTCAATTCTTCTTGATTCTTATCCTGCTTTAGCATTGTTTGATTCAGGTGCTACACACTGTTTTGTGTCAGTTTTCTTTGCACTTAGACACAATATTATTGCTGAGTATCTGGGTAGGACTTGCAAGATTATGACCGGGGGAGGTATTATCCTTGTTAATAATATTTGCAAGGGGTAGAGTGTTACACTGGGAGGCCGAGATCTGAGTGCGTGCTTGCTCGTAATACCACTTCTGAGTTACGATATGGTACTCGGTATGGACTGGTTGAGCAGGCACCATGCTAGTATAGATTGTAAAGCAGGCAGAGTATTGTTTAGTCCGCCAGGAGAGCCAGAGTTTCAGTTTGTCAGAGGAGCAGCGGAGCCGGAAGATGGATTCTGTGGAGCCTTGTTGGCGGGGCAGGAGTTGCCGCATCTATTTATTACAGAGTTCTCGGATGTCTTTCCCGAGGAATTGTCGGAGATGTCGTCGGACAGAGATGTTGAGTTCACGATAGACTTGATGTCGGGCGCTGAGCCTATTTCTCAGCATGTCTATCGAGTCAACAACAGCGAGTTGTCGGAGCTGAAGAAGCAAGTCGACGAGCTGCAGGACAAGGACTTTATCAGATCAAGTTCTTCACCATGGGGTGCGCCAGTTCTGTTTGTCCCAAAGAAGGACGGTACGGTACGGATATATATCGACTACCGAGCGCTCAACAACCTCAATATCAAGAACATGTATCTATTGCCCAGGATTGATGACTTGTTTGATCAGTTGAACGGCGCGAGGGTGTTCTCGAAGATAGATTTATGATCTGGGTACCATCAGTTGAAGGTAAAGCGGGATGACATTCCGAAGACTGCTTTTCGTACCCGTTATGGCCAGTATGAGTTTACCGTCATGCTATTTGGGTTGACTAATGCCCCGGCGGTATTCATGAACTTGATGAATAAGGTATTCCATCCGTACCTTGACAAGTTCGTGGTGGTCTTCATTGATGATATTCTCATCTATTCGAAGACGCCTGAGGGGCACGAGAAGCATCTACGGATTGTGCTGGAGACTCTGAGGAAGGAGCAGTTGTATGGGAAGCTGTCGAAGTACAAGTTCTTCTTGGACCGAGTGAAGTTCCTGGGCCATGTTGTATCAGGTGATGTATCATGGGAGGATCACCTGCATTTGGTAGAGTTTGTATACAACAACAGTTACCAGGCCAGCATTGGTATGTCACCATTCGAGGCGTTGTACGGGCGTAGGTGTCGTACTCCCTTGTCTTGGGATGATGTTGGAGAGCGAGCTTTACTGGGACCTGAGATGGTTGTGGACGCAGCTGAGAAGGTAAAGCTCATCAGGGATCGACTTTGCGTGGCGCAGGACAGACAACGGCATTGGGCCGACAGCCACCGGAGACCTTTGCAGTTTGAGGTATAGCTTAGACTTAGGATTAGAATCTTGTTTGTTTGTGTTTTGTTGATTGTGTGATTGTTTTAGTTAATCGAGACCATGTTTGTGCTAGGTTGGAGATATGGTATTCGTGAGGATTTCACCGACTAGAGGCACTATTCGATTCGGTGGAGGAGGGAAGCTTAGCCCACGCTATGTCGGATCTTTCGTTATCAGCGGAAGGGTTGGTGACGTGTCATACAGACTAGACTTACCTTCTTCCTTAGCGGGAGTCAACAATGTATTTCACGTATCGCAGTTGAGACGGTATGTGGCAGATCCTAGCCATGTACTGGACCATTCTGAGATTCAGGTGGGACCTACTCTCAGTTATCCAGAGCAGTCTGTTGAGATTCTGGACCGACGGGAGAAGGTGTTGCGGAACCAGTCGATACCCTTAGTTCGCGTAGCTTGGAAGCATCACTCTCCAGGAGAGTCCACCTGGGAGAGAGAGGATGAGATGCGCGAACGTTACCCCTATCTTTTCCAGTCTTGAGGTATGATTTTGTTCTTTCTTAATCATGCATTTTGTCTTTAATTTCGAGGACGAAATTATTTTAAGGGGGTAGATTTGTAGCATCCATTTTTTCATAGAAGGATATTTCAGTCATTTCAGCCATTTTTGACCTTTATGTGATTTTCTGAATATGTTGACTCTTGTTTGTGCTAGCAACTGGTTTAACCTTAGTGGACTTGTATAGGGGCCTAACCATGCATTAGAATTTTTATTTTTATTTTTAGAATTTATTTTGTGCATTAGATTATTTTTAAGGCTTTTATTTATTTATTTAGCCTTTTTGCATGTAGGCCTTTGAGCTTTTTGACTTGGGCCCATTTCTAATTGAGAAGGAGATGGCCCAAGCAAAACCCTAACCCCTAGACACCCCCTTGGCCGCCCAACACAGCAGCACCCCCTCATCTTTTCATCATTTGTGAAAATTGTGAGCCTCCACGAAGAAACCCTAAGATCCATCTCTCCAAAACACCTTTTTCCTTCATCTGGAGTCCGTTTCTTCCCAAACGAACTCCGTTGTGCTCGTCGAGGATAGGAGGATATGCTGGAGCATTTTTGGAGTGGAGACGGAGGTTTTTGCTGGAGGGAAATCGACCGACACGACAACCGAGGAGCCCCGATCATTGAGTTTTGACACTCAATAGGTAAAACCCTAATCTACCATTGTAAATCTGATTTTTTCTTCATTTTTGCATCCATATAGGTGCCCTATCCTTGCCCACAAAATTTGGTGGGATTTCGACTCCGTTTGATGGAGGTATCGAGCCCGTGTCGGTCCCTTACGGTACGTGTTCGACGAAATGCCGCTTAGGATAGAAAGTTGTTATTTTTCGTTTCTGTCTTCATGGATGTTTAGATAATATGATTTTAATAAACTTTTGTGAAGACAGTTTTGGGTTTGACTTCGTTTTAGCGGCGTTTCGGGCAACGGACGCACGTGCACGGATCCCGTGCACGAGGCCGTGCGTGCCCTGCTGTCCGCGTGTGATTGCGCGATGCACAGAGCGTATTTTTGCGTGAACATTTGTGAGCACGTAGGGGCAACCTCTGCCCTCATGCTCGTAAAATTTCACGACTGTTTGTTGAGCGAGCGCAGAGATATTGTGCGTGCACCGCTCAGCCACTGTGCATTTAGACCTTCATTTTTGTCCCGAAAACGGACTTAGTGCGCGTACACGACACAGCGAAGACCCATTCCAGGACCTGGAACATGTTGAACTAGACCTAGACGACCCATAGGACGAATCCCAAGTTGCGGCGTGGCCCGACGAGGGAGCAGCGAGGCCGACACCACGCGCACGAGGGCGCGCGGGGGCGCGCGCTGGTGCGCAGCAGGCCGCGCGGGTGCGTGGGTCTACGTGCGCTATTTCGGCAGCATATCACCGTGTCATCGTATCCTAGACCTACCCCAGGACCCCCAGCTATGTGCACAAGCACGTGGCATTTTGTTGCGTGTGTGGCGCTCAACGAGCGAGAACGCACGCATACCACGCGGTATCGGGAAATTCCGATACGCGTTCTGTGGACACGACATGGACAGGTTTTTGAACCCGAGAGTATACGAATGCATCACGTGGGTCGAGGCCAACGTGTATGCCAAGTTTTGCGGGTTCGTTTGGTGTATTTTGGATTCTGGGTCGTTGGATGAAATTGGATCGTTTTCTTTAATTTCGATTTTTAGTTGATATGTGATATTTTGATTTCCAACGTTTTAGCTTCTAAATTCTGAGTTTACAGGATGTATATGATATTTCAAATATGTGAGAACCAACTTTTGGCTTTGTTTCACAATTTTCCATCATTTTTGGGTATATGTGCTTTCTATATATAGCTTTATGCATTTATTTAACTATATATATATATGTATAACCCCATTGAAACCCATTCCTAACACATATACGTGGAGAATGGGTCGAGGGAGAGTTATTCCAAATTTTAGACTTTTTAAGTATCTCGTATCATTGCGTATCTTTCCATTTGAGCTTTTGTATACATATATATATATATATATATATATATATATATATATATATATATATATATATATATATATTAAAAAAAAAATATATATATATATATATATATATATATATATATATATATATATTTTTAATATATATATATATATATATATATATATATATATTTTTTTTTTTTAATATATATATATATATATATATATATATATATATATATATATATATATATATATAAGTAGTTTCTTACATTATATAGATGTATATAATAGTATAGTAATTTGGGTAATACCATGATTATGTTTGAATGTTATTAATCTCAGATTTTACCCTATTTTCAGTAAGCACCAATACATACACACGCACACACCACTTTTGTTAGATTTGGGTTTTGTTTGTTTGTATATACACATGTGTGTATACCTATATGTATATATATATATATATATATATATATATATATATATATATATATATATATATATATATATATATATATATATATATATATATATATATATATATTTATATATATATAAAATATATATATATATATCTGAGCCGTCCCCAGCATTGCCGCCTCCCTCCGGCCCCTCTCCCCCCTCGGCCCGGCCCCATCCCCCTCGCCCCGAGGCAGTTCCATCCTCCGCCGTGCCTCCTGCTCAGGTCTCATCCTTATCCCTGGAGTGGCCCCTCGCCGGCAGCGTCTTCCTTCCGCCACCTGATTAGCAGCGGGCTCCCCGACCATCTCCCCCCCTCCGCCCTCGGGCCCGCTGGTGGCTCCTCCCTCCTCCCCCGCCGCCTGGGTCCTCGCGCCGGAGTACACGCGGGTGGTCCCTCCCATTCCCCCCGCGCTCCCCTCTCTACCGTGGCCGCAGCCCTCTCTCCTAGCGGCACCCGGCGGCTCTGAAGCGTCTTCCCCCTCCGCCCGCTCTTCCCCGCCGGCTCCTCTGGGTTCCGAGGCCCCCTCGTGGGCGTCGATGGCCGCGTCACAGCCCTCCTCGCGGCGGCCCTCGGCCAGCCTATCCTCCGTCCAGACGCCCTCCTCGGCGTCGATCGACGGACCCGCGGCGCTCTTCTCCGCCGTCCTCGCGCGGTGGCCTTCGGCGCACTCCTCCCACGCCCCTCTCGGAGCTTCCCTTGCATCCGCTCCCTTGAGGGCCCCGATGGTGACGCGTCTTCCACCGTGCTCGGCCCCCGCACCCGCTGTGGCGTCGTCCCCGGCCCACGTCTCTCCTCCGTCGTCCTCCGGTCCCCGACGCTCCCTCCGGATCATGGCGGAGACCCCCTCTCGCCGTTGACCGGCTCCGTGGCGGCCGGCATCATCTCGCCGGCAACCTTCCCCCCCGGGTCTCCTCCTCCTCTCCCGATCTCCCCCGACCTCCCGCACCCCCCCGGTGGCAGGTCCCTCCTCTTCCTTCCCATCTCGCCGTTGACCGGCTCCGTGGCGGCCGACCTCATCTCGCCGGTAGCCCCGGGTCTCCTCCTCCTCCCCCGATCTCCCCCGTCCCCCGTGCCCTCCTCGGTGGCGGGTCCTTCCTCTTCCGCTTCGGGTCGCCCCGCCGGCTTGGTGGCCGGACCGGTGCCCTTCTCCGGCGCTGGGCCCTTGCTCGGCCTCCGCGCCGTTGCTCCCGCCTCCGGAAGCCGTGCAGTCACCGGTCTCTCCCTCCCCCGGGCAGCGCGCCAGGCTTGGGCAGCGCGCCCTCGCACAGTGTGCCGCTTTGGCATGCGGGTCCCATCGGAGAGTGCGCAGCCTCCCGCCCTTGGGACCAGTACCTCCGCCCGGAGCGCTTTTTGTTTTTCGAATTTCGATTTTTCGAAATTCGGATTTCCTTTCTCTTTTTCAAAAAAAAACCTTTCTCCATCCCCTCCAATCGGTTTACGTGTCACAGGACAGCGCTTCCGTCTCTTCGGGCAGTGTGCCAACTCCTCCGTAGGGCTGAGAGCCCACACTGGTCTAATTCTCGAAATTTTTCGAAATTTTGAGAGTTACTTTTGCAATCTTTGTATCTTTTATTTTGCCTTCCAGGGCTTTTTTGTGTTTTCGGCCCCTGGCACTTGTACTGCTCATTACGAGCCTCGCGTTTTATTATTCAATAAAATGTTGTTTGTTAAATATATATATATATATTTTTTTGTTAAATATATATATATATATATATTATATATATATATATATATATATATATTTATATATATATATATATATATATATATATATATATATATATATATATATATATATATATATATATATATATATATAAATATATATATATATATATATAATTGCTTGTTAATTCTCTTAGATTAGATTGTATTGTGTATATGACTATAGGAGCCCTAGGACAGTTTTGGTTTATCATTTCGAGCTTAGTTTAGTCGAATTGGCCGACAAGTTGACCAAATTGACAAAGTCAACTTTGGGTCAAACTTGATCCAATTCAACTCAAACGAACTCCAAATGACCTAGAATTTTGTGTATGACCTAAAATTTAGTAGACGGACCAGTTGACCCAGGTTTGACCAGGTTTGACCAGCGTTGACCAGGTTTGACCAGAGTTGATCGAGGGTTGACTTTGACCAAAATGGACCTAGAAGCATGTAGTCTTGCATTGTAGTTATTTCTCTTGATATTGTAGACTTGGTTGTGACATGTGTGTATTTTAAATAGGTTTATATTGCCCCAGTTTAGTTACACCTCATCATCAGCAGTTCGGTTTGCCAGGTGAGTACATTCTCTGATCTTTTTATACTTCTTTGGATATGTTCTCTTGTTATAGACTAGTATACTTGATGCTGACACGATGTTCACACGGATTAGTACCCTCTGGATCTTTCTATGCGATGTTATCCTCTCGGATACATCGAGTATGTCATGTTCATGTACTTTATCATGGCCATCATGTACTCCATGTATTCATATTTATCCATGTGTACTCATATGTTATTCATGTACACTCATGACCATATGAGCTCCATGTATACAGTAGTTGGTATCCATGTACAATAACATAACATGTATTGATCCTTGTGTATTGATTGGGGGCAGGGAAAGTGTAGTTAGTTATGTGATCATTGTCCTCAGTAGGTATCCATGTGCACTCCATAGCTGTATCCATGTGCAACCCAGACCGTTTACATAACCAATTCATGCTCTGATTCATGTAGAAGGTTATATTTCTCTATTTTCATATTATATCTCATTTTATAGTCTCTCTCTCTCTTGTTGATTTCCTTTACAGCGATTCATGTATAGTTTTCTATAGCTTGCTTTATATGTCCATTCCTGCTATGAACTGTTGTGAGAGATATGTGCTCGTTCCGTCCTGACTGGGCATGTTGAAAATTTTACAGGTATTGATGAGGAGTACTGTCCTACCTATTATGGCATTGGCTTAGATGACACTGGAGACGTGGACCCTCAGGAGGATCCCACAGTCGCTGAGGACTTGCCTTTAGTCTAGCTGAGACTTAGTACTTTATTTGCATTTTCTGTTTGAGACTTTATGAGTTGTACTTTTGTACTTGAGATTTATTCTGGTGGTTTACACCTAGACTTTTTATCTGTGACTCTCTTGAGATTCATTCTTCTATTCCATCTTAGTATTGTGATTGAGTTACGTATTATTCTACTCTCCATTCGGAGCTTATTTTAGACTGTGTTAGATATTGTGACTCAGGACAGCGTTCTACCGCCGACATTGCGGCGTAGGCTGGGCGTTCGTTACTTCTCGTGCCCTTTCACTGGGTGCGGGTCGTGACATGTTGTATCAGGTGATGGGATTTTAATGGATCAGAAGAAGATTGCAGCGGTGGAGTCTTGGTCGACACACAGTTCAGTTGTAGAGATTCAGAGCTTTCTGGGTTTGGTTGGCTACTATCGAAAGTTCGTACCGAACTTCTTTCGAATTGCAGAGCCGATGACTAGATTCACCAGGAATGTCATGACCCGTACCCACTGTAAGGGTACGAGCGCGTAACAACGCCCAGCCTACGCCGCAGTGTCGGCGGTAGAACGCTGTTCTAGGTCACTATCTAATCAACAACTCACGCAATGAATAATGTAATCATCATGATCAACTCCAAACGGAGGACAAGTATAAGATATCGTAACTCAATCACAGTCTAAGCACGATAAGATAACACAGAAAAAATAACTAAGAATAGAAGACAACTACTAAAATAACAACTCTCAACAATCTCAAATACTACACAAGTCTCAATCCACTACAACAAGTTTAACATAGAAAAATATATGCTAGTCTACTAAACTAAATCCAGATCACTCCTGAGTGTCGGGGCCAAAGGTAGCCATCCTGTCTCCGGGTCCATAATATGTAGGCAAGTGTCCTCAGGGCAATAATCTGTAAAATTTTCAACAGGTCCAGTCAGGACAGGAACGAGTACAACTCATCAAGAAAATCCAAGTAATGACAGAGAACTATAAAGCAGTTATAGACCATTTTATAGATGAATATGGCAGTTTATATACAGGTGATGGTATGGAGAACAGATAAGATACAAGGAAAGTAAGTAACTAAAACAAGAGAAGAATGATGGCAATGAAGACTGTAAAATAAATCTAGCTGAACTACGGTAACTGAATAAGTCCAGAAAGTAATTGCAAAACAAGTGTAAAACTACTATAAATCCAGTGCGGAAGGAATCTAAAACAATATAAATCTAGTACCAGATGATTCTAGGTAGTGATCAAGAATCCAGGTGAGTCCAGCTATTCTAACAGTGTGTTTTAAAATACCGAGATCGATATGTAAACGGCTGTAGGTAATCGGGCACATCTCTCACTGATCAGGCGAGAGATGGCTATGCTTCCAGTAGATTCCAGTTGGAGATTCCAGATTTGGGGTATGTCTACATGTCTTACTCAATATTTCCCCGTCCCATAAAACAAATGAATCCAGAATTCGACACGAGAATCGAAATGAGTCCAGCCAAAATATGATGATTCCAGAAATAGATTCCGGAATGATTCCAGTGATTCCAGTAATAGAGGCCAGATAATATGGTAAGTGTGTCGCATACATGAATCCAGAAATGTCCATACGTGTGGTATCAGAGAATCACATAAAACTAAATAGAACTGAAATACAGTAACTGGCAAATAAATGAGAGAACTATCAGAGAATGTACTCGCCTGATACTCTGAAAAGAGTAGTGTAATATCAGATGTCTGCACCGGAGTCACAATGTCCTAAATAGAACAGTACATGTTATAATGTGTTCAAAATAAGACAGATAAAGTTTATGATGCATCTACATGATTTCTAGGTCAATCTAGGTCAAAGTCAACTCTAAGTCAAACCTGGTCAACTGTCTAGGTCAAACTATGTCCAAGTCAAACTTGGTCAACTCTGGGTCAACCCAAGTCAATACTCTAGTCAAACTAGGTCAACTTAAGTCATGCTAGGTCATAAGGAGTCAACTAAAGTCAAATTAAGTCATATTAGGTCACAAGAAGTTAAACTAAGTCATACAAGGTCAAACAAGGTTAAACAAGTCTAATCTAGGTTAAAGTCAACTCTTGGTCAAACATTCTAGCCAAACTAGTCAAGTTATCTAGGGTTTAGTCAATAATGGTCAAACTAGGTCAAAGTCTAGACTAACTAAGATTTTGGTTAATCATAGACTAGTCAATAAGGTAATTAGGTCCAGGGTCAACTCTATAAGGCTAACTCAAACCAATCATAGGCTATCATGTCTTAGGATACCAAGGATTCTATACCACAAAGCTAAGGCATAACCAATTTCCATACAAGTATATCACACATAATAATATATATAAATACCAATCTTGAATCTATAGTTAAGCTAAGCCCATACTCTAACTCAAATCATGAAACAACTCCTAAGCATCCCACTTAACCCCATACATATCTTAATCTACTTAGGACTATCCACATAACCTATATGGTCAAACCTAAACCAATTAGTCAGTAGTCTTATGGTTTAGTCAACTTAGTCAAACTAGCCTCCTTTTAAGTCCATCTAAGCCCCTTTCTAGGTCAATTAGGTCATGGTTGACCTATAGTTGACTTTGGTCAACCATGGTCAACAATGGTCAACCTTCTAGTCAAACTAGGTCAACTTGACCTAATGGTCAATTCTAACTTGCTACTAACCATAGGCTAGTAATCCTAGGGCACTAAGTCATATATACATAGGCCATAGGCTAAGACATCAAGTCTATATCATATATATATATACATATCTAATATATAGTCAACTCTATATATAATACCATAATATATATATATATATATATATATATATATATATATATATATATATATATATATATATATATATATATATATAAAATATATATATATATATATATATATATATATATATATATATATATATATATATATATATATATATATATATTTATATATATATATATTTATATATATATATATATATATATATATATATATATATATATATATATATATATATATATATATATATATACCGATACACATCTATATAGCCATATATAGCCAAACATACATAATACCCACATATAACCCCTCTCTATATATATACCTATATATATTCAACCTACATATATCTATGATACACTATATATAATACTCTATATATATATGTATACTACATATATTGAGAGAGAGTGAAAAGAGAGAGAGAGAGTGTGTGTACAAGAGTGAGTGAGAGTGTGAGGGTGTGAGGGTTAGGCAGTGGTGTGTGTGTGAATAGTGTGTATGTGTATACAACAGGGGGGTTAAACTCAGGAAAACTGAGAAAGGGATCCCATAACTCACACATACATATATGCATATATACATACACACATTCCTACATATATACAAGTATATATACACTCACATACCCACATATACACACACATACATCTATACTTACATATACAGTACATATATACATAAATACGCATGTCTATCTATATAAAAATTAATTCAAAACTCAAATACAAAATCTGGTATTTACAGGATACTAAGAAATACTGTACAGTAAAGGAAATTTGGGGGGAAAACCCAAATCCGACACCCGAACCTAGTTAAGACCCTAACATAGTGGTTGGTAATCGTGCCCCTATATGTGTACGTGTCGTAGGTGTCCCTAGGTGTTCACCACGACACGACATAACGTGTCCAAGTGCCAAAAATTAGAATCGGGTAAGTGTGTGCAGTGACAATGTCGTGCACAGGTGCACACGAGTGTAGGACACGACACAAGCGTCCTAAAGTCTCGTGTTCGTGTCCGTAGGTTCGCCTAGGGTTAGTCTAGGGTTAGGGTAGCCTGTCCCGTGTCCAGGTGTCGTACAGTGTCGTGTCCAAGCCCGTATCAGAGCCCAAATTCCTCGTGTGCGCTGTCAGAGTAAAATCGACGCACACACGAATTCGTGTCCGACACAATACTAGAAGCAACAAAACTTGGGGGGCATGTTCGCAGACATTGCCCCCTCGTGTCCACCAAGTGTCACCCCTCCACGTGTCATGTCATGTCCTACGTGAACCCCGAGCAGCAGGAGACTGAACGCGAGCGTGGTGCGATCTCGTGCAGCGAGGACAGAGCCTCATGGACACGACACACGTATGGATACGTGTCGTGCTTGTGTCAGGGTATAGCCTAGGTCTAGGGCTAGAGTTTTGGCATGACACTTCGTATCCACGTCGCATCTAGACATGACACGAAGGCAGTGTCAGTAGCCAAAACTTGGCTGTGCATACTGTGTCGTGCAGCGATGCGTGTCCGATTTGGACACAAATGTGCATCGAATCGTGCTCAGTGTTCACCACAATGAATCTACACATCAAGAGCTTCAAAATCATGTAATTAGTTTAGCAAAAATCGAAAATAGAATCCTTAGAGGCATTTCATCGAACACCTAACATACACTACGACACGTGTCCGATACGGACACCAAACGGACACGAAATTCACCCAAATTTTAGGGACACCTAGGGGACTCCTAGATCTAGCCCTACATGTAAAGAAAACCAAAATTTAAATCAATTTAAAGGATTTTACCTATAGGTGCAAATTGTATAGAAAAACTCCAAATGGGGGGTGTTCTTCTTGATGGCCAAATGCTCCAAATTGATCCCAAACTGAAATAGCTCCTCACCAACAGTCCATAAACTTAAATTAGAACCCAATGCAAAAGACTAGGATGAAAAAGGAGATCAAATGAATAAAATAAGAATTTTTGGAAGGGGAAAACTACCTTTCTTTTCTCCAAGTGTTGGAATGATAAAAAGAGGCGAGCCCAAATGAACAAGTGTTTATATAGGGTGGGGATCCCTATGTGGCTGTTCATAGGTTCAATAATTAGGGTTAGGGTTCACTAAATGGCCCATGGGCTTAAGTCATGATCAATTAAATAATTAAGCCATAAGTCATTTCATGAAATCACAAGCCATGACTTAAATTCACTAAACCAAATCCTCTCATTCTAAAACTATTCTCTAATGACTAAAATAGGTAACTCAAGTTAGACTAGGGTCACCATGGCTAGGGTTAGCTTCTAGGCTAGTCCACTAGGTCTAAACAAGTCAAAGTCAAACTAGAGTTCACCAATTCAACAAATCACCAAATAATTCAAATAAGTCAAAATGACCAAATTACCCCTAGGCTAAAAATGATAATTAAGTCATCCTAATGACATGGTTAGTCTCTAGGTCATGCAGTCTCTAGGTTACTAGCAGCACATCAAAATCACAAGTCATGACTTAAACCAGTTTTTAAATAGTTTTAAAAATTATTAAAAATCACTAAAAATCATAATATGAATCAAATATCAATAATTAATAATTATAATTACAAAATTTCAAAATTACCCTCATCTGAAAAACTGGGTGTTACAATCCTACCCACCTTATAAAATTTCGTCCTCGAAATTAAGATGATCGTACCCCTTTCTAGGTCAAGCATAGTCAAGGGTCAATCACTAGTCAATTTTCTCAACACCCTAGTACTTGGTCATTAGCTGGTCAACTTCTTAGGATTTTACCTATGCTAGCTATCTAGGTGTTGGCAACTAGAATTTAGCAAAAGAGAAACTCTATAATAGACTAACTCTTAACCTTCCAAATCCTATCAAGTCACCCATAACTAAATACCCGCAAGCTAAGCACACCAATCCCAAATACCACGTATATATATGCTCAAGAACAACAACCCATCACATATATCCTAAGTATATCATCTATATATATAGACCTCTTAGTCTTAAGTGAAACTACAACTATACTCGAGGACGGGCTCTGGTCACTGGGTGCCTCACTTGGAAGGATAAGGAAAACAATAAATAATCATGAAGGTTGTATGGCATACTAACATCCTATATGTGTAAACTGGTTGGTACAGGAGAATTATCTGCAATGGGTTACTATTCTAGCACCAATGCTAACTATCACCTCTAGGGTACAGACACTCTACAAGTCACCATATCATTATACTATGAAGGTACTACCTATGAATAAGCTCTACAAAACTAGAATATCCCTACTCCTAAGTCATTTATAACAATCAAAGGGTATGATGTTTAAATCCTTCTCAAGATACAATCTGTTAATCATATGCGTCTATCCAAAATCATGTTATCCAGAGTCTTCATCTGCTAGTGAGCAAGGCTACAATAATCACAGAGTCCTTGACTAAGGTACGTACCTCTAGGTTCATGGTATTTAAAATTTCCGTATTGCGCATGCGACAGCGAAAACCTTAAATTCCCATACCCGAGAGATACATCCAAATCTGACTACATGTCCTCACTATGCCAACTAACACGACTATCGAAGATTCTAGATCCCATGATTTAGGTGACCTAGTCCATATGATTTTGAAGAAAAATAACATAACAAAAGAACAACATGACAAAATTAATCAATCGGCTAGGGACAGATGGAATCAGATTTCAAGGTAGTTATAAAGACAATTGCGGAAAATGGAATCGAGAAGAACGAACTTGCAGCAAGATCTCCAATGGTCTATGCATCCTCGACTGTCTTGACGATAGCTCGTCCTGCTGGTTTCCTTTGGTCTGCTGCTGATGCTGCATGAACCGCTGCTGCTGAGAGAAATCGGAAATGCCAAAAAAGTCTCTGTACAGACAGAGGTACACCTCCAATGTAGCAGAAACGCCAACCTGAGTCGGCACAATAGGAGCTGCGTCTTGAGGCCCTGATGAACAGGACGAGAGGTGGCCAGCCTCTCGATAGTATTCCCCGAACCGGAGCGATGAGATCGTGTCTCCATAACCATCATGAAGACAGATCAAAACAAGAAGCAATTTCTAAAAATGAAGCAAAAATTCAAAGGAGGACAGTTTATATTCAAGGAAAATCAATAAGCAGCAATTTGGATAAAAGGAATCTGATTAAGAGTTTTCCTAATGTGATTGAGTACCTCAAAATATCCTAATCCTACTGCAGGCTGTAGTGATACTCTAGTTCGAATACCACTACATAAAATCGATCTGCATGGGCCACCACTAAAAATGTGTCATGACCCGTACCCACTGTAAGGGTACGAGCGCGTAACAACGCCCAGCCTACGCCGCAGTGTCGACGGTAGAATGCTGTCTAGGTCACTATCTAATCAACAACTCACGCAATGAATAATGTACTCATCATGATCAACTCCAAACGGAGGACAAGTATAATATCGTAACTCAATCACAGTCTAAGCACGATAAGATAATACAGAAAAATAACTAAGAATAGAAGACAACTACTAAAATAACAACTCTCAACAATCTCAAATACTACACAAGTCTCAATCAACTACAACAAGTTTAACATAGAAAAACATATGCTAGTCTACTAAACTAAATCCCGATCAATCCTGAGTGTCGGGGCCAAAGGTAGCCATCCTGTCTCCGGGTCTATAATATGTAGGCAAGTGTCCTCAGGGCAATAATCTGTAAAATTTTCAATAGGTCCAGTCAGGACAGGAACGAGTACAACTCATCAAGAAAACCCAAGTAATGACAGAGAACTATAAAGCAGTTATAGACAGTTTTATTGATGAATATGACAGTTTATATACAGGTGATGGTATGGAGAACAGATAAGATACAAGAAAAGTAAGTAACTAAACAAGAGAAGAATGATGGCAATGAAGACTGTAAAATAAATCTAGCTGAACTAAGGCAACAGAATAAGTCCAGAAAGTAATTGCAAAACAAGTTTAAAACTACTATAAATCCAGTGCGGGAGGAATCTAAAATAATATGAATCCAGTACCAGATGATTCTAGGTAGTGATCAAGAATCCAGGTGAGTCCAGCCATTCTAACAGTGTGTTTTAAAATACCGAGATCGACATGTAAACGGCTGTAGGTAATCAGGCACATCTCTCACTGATCAGGCGAGAGATGGCTATGCTTCCAGTAGATTCCAGTTGGAGATTCCATTGGGGTATGTCTACATATCTTACTCAATATTTCCCCATCCCGTAAAACAAATGAATCCAGAATTCGACACGAGAATCGAAATGAGTCCAGCCAAAATATGATGATTCCAGAAATAGATTCCGGAATGATTCCAGTAATTCCAGTAATAGAGGCCAGATAATATGGTAAGTGTGTCGCATACATGAATCCAAAATGTCCATACGTGTGGTATCAGAGAATCACATAAAACTAAATAGAACTGAAATACAGTAACTGGCAAATAAATGAGAGAACTATCAGAGAATGTACTCGCCTGATACTCTGAAAAGAGTAGTGTAATATCAGATGTCTGCCCGGAGTCACAATGTCCTAAATAGAACAGTACAGGTTATAATGTGTTCAAAATAAGACAGATAAAGTTTATGATGCATCTACATGATTTCTAGGTCAATCTAGGTCAAAGTCAACTCTAAGTCAAACCTGGTCAACTGTTAGGTCAAACTAGGTCCAAGTCAAACTTGGTCAACTCTGGGTCAACCCAAGTCAATACTCTAGTCAAACTAGGTCAACTTAAGTCATGCTAGTCATAAGGAGTCAACTAAAGTCAAATTAAGTCATATTAGATCACAAGAAGTTAAACTAAGTCATACAAGGTCAAACAAGGTTAGATAAGTCTAATCTAGGTTAAAGTCAACTCTTGGTCAAACATTCTAGCCAAACTAGTCAAGTTATCTAGGGTTTAGTCAATAATGGTCAAACTAGGTCAAAGTCTAGACTAACTAAGATTTTGGTTAATCATAGACTAGTCATAAGGTAATTAGGTCCAGGGTCAACTCTATAAGGCTAACTCAAACCAATCATAGGCTATCATGTCTTAGGATACCAAGAATTCTATACCAAAAAGCTAAGGCATAACCAATTTCCATACAAGTATATCACACATAATAATATATAAATACCAATCTTGAATCTATAGTTAAGCTAAGCCCATACTCTAACTCAAATCATGAAACAATTCCTAAGCATCCCACTTAACCCCATACATATCTTGATCTACTTAGGACTATCCACATAACCTATATGGTCAAACCTAAACCAATTAGTCAGTAGTATTATGGTTTAGTCAACTTAGTCAAACTAGCCCCTTTAAGTCCATCTAAGCCCCTTTCTAGGTCAATTAGGTCATGGTTGACCTATAGTTGACTTTGGTCAACCATGGTCAACAATGGTCAACCTTCTAGTCAAACTAGGTCAACTTGACCTAATGGTCAATCCTAACTTGCTACTAACCATAGGCTAGTAATCTAGGACACTAAGTCATATATACATAGGCCATAGGCTAAGACATCAAGTCTATATCATATATATACATATCTAATATAGTCAACTCTATATATACCATAATATAATATATATATATATATAATATATAATAATATATATATATATATATATATATATATATATATATATAATATATATATATATATTATATATATATATATATAATATATATATATATATTCTATATATATATATATATATATATATATATATATATATATATATATAAATATATATATATCTATATATATATAATATATATATATATATCTATATATAGTTGACTATATATTAGATATTATATACCCATACACATCTATATAATACCATAATATATATATATAGATATATATATAATATATATATATATATATATATATATATAGATATATATATATATACCCATACACATCTATATAGCCATATATAGCCAAACATACATAATACCACATATACCCCTCTATATATATATATACCTATCTATATTCAACCTACATATATCTATGATACACTATATATATAATACTCTATATATATGTATACTACATATATTGAGAG